>JAODIE010020071.1:0-83546 GCA_027575565.1 Diploeciton nevermanni
TAAGTAAGTGTTATAGTGCAAATTTTCAACAATATGAATCTTAAACACTTCGTGACCACACTCAACAATACTTTGATCTATATTGGTTAAAGTATCTCTTTTTGCCACCTTGAACCTTTAATGTTTACTTGTAATTTCGTTTAACATGTGTATTTTCACTCGATCGCACCGTGTGCGAGCGACATTCTCAGAAGATTTCGCCGCTATAAGTTTATAGCGTGCATAAAAGTCGACTATAATCGTGTTCTGCATAGCTCTGTTCAATGCTATCCTGATTGGTAACACATCATTAAACTTGTGCAGTTCTCGTCCTGCTGGTTTGTCTTTTTGTTCTTCTTCTTTTGTTTTATCCGCATTGATTTTGATTGATTCAAGCCATTATTGAGCGAAATTGCTTTTAAATTTTATTTCTGTTCCGCATGTTTTCGTGGCTATTTCGTGGGTTAATGTGTGTGTTTTGCATATATTTAACTTTTGGTTTTATTGGAGGTAAAGCTGGATTCAAACACGAGTTGTGTTTGGATTTAATGTGATACTCGTTAAAATGTGTGCAGCCTAAAAGTTGTATGTTATTGATGGCGGGAAATGTGTGTTTGTTCGGATGGAGCTGAGTGTTTGTGGCATATGGCGTGGATTCGCGAAATTAACATGTGATTGATGTGCAGTTTTTGATTTCATTGTGTTTGTTGGGATTTGCATATAGTTTTGGTGTTGGTAGAAAGTTGGTTAAGGATTCTATCAACATGGAATATAGGCAACCAAGTAAACGTTATTGTTAAACTTAACGAACAGTAATGTGCAAAACACCAATTGAAAGCTGCTTTATTCAACATTGCCAATATTCAGGCTGACGTGAAAAAATAACGTCCTGGTTCTACTATTAATTCTTCAATTTCATTCCGCATCCACAATCACTTTGCACATATTGATTACGTTTGAACACGATCAATTTCAATGTCAGTCAATCCAAATGCCGTTGGCAATTTGCACTTTAATTCTTTCGTATATAATGCAGACAAATCACTCTTGCTGTAAGCCGTTTATATCCGCTGATTTGTTGACGTGTGTGCCAAGTCCTGGACCTGTTGGTTGTTACGGCTATTTTACATTTTACGCGTGGCCATTTTTTGCGCATGGATTTCCCGGGTGACGAGCGATGAGATGAAAAACATGTACTTGCGTAGCTTAGCCGCAACTTTGAAGCTGAGCACTGAACAGAACAGCAGGATGGAAGCAGAGTTAAATCGAACGCGTTTTTTACCACCATGACGTTAGTGCAACGCTGGTTGCGTGTTATAAATTGTTCATGAGCCGACTTGAATCGTTGAATTTCGGAATCTGAATAAAATGACTGTTTATATTCTTCACGATGGACGAAATTTATTTAACAGGCTGGCATTGTAGAAACAATTCTCGTTTTTTATTATTATTTCAATGCGGAGGTATTATTCTTGCTAGTGTCATAATAGTTTTTGTTAATAATACTAATTTGTGGCTACTACCATGTTGCACGGTGAAAGTTTCGTAAAAACCATAATTGTGGCAATAAAACACCGATTTCTATTAACAAAATCATGCCGTCGTTTGTAAGTGAAACCCATTTTATTAATATACGATGACATGGAAATTGATGGGTCCCGGCTTTATCTTAGGATTGATCGGTGCAAAAGACGATTGAAAACATTACATGATTTAAACGATGTTCGCTTCGCTTGTTGTCAATAATAGACCAGATCATGTAAAAGTAGAAATGAAAAGTTAGTAATATGAATATTTTATGAATGTATTTTAATGTTATAAATTAATAGTCTCTGAAAATACTTAACATTTTCTGACATTTCTTCAGGAATGAATTGCATTTAAAAGTTTTTCTTTTTGGCCTGCATTCGCGCGTTTAATAATAATAAAACGAATTCGTACTAAAAGTGTTGCAGAATGATAATCTCCTTGATTCATACCATAAGTGCAGTAATGCCCCATTTATTTATGCACTTAAGTATGAATTTACGTTCGTGGTTAATTTAAATAAGAAAAATCCAGAAAGCAATAACATACTGGTCAGAGATAAGCCATCAGATGCAAAAGGGCGGAGCGGTGACGTGCAGCGCAATATCAACATTGTCTGGTGCTTATTGTGCTTTGCGGTGTGTGCTCGTATTTCATTTAATCCATATATTTTTTCTTTGCTTTCATCTCTACACAGCTCTGCGCTGCATTTGAATGGGCCGACAACTGACGTCAACGCATTAAAAGCTGGCGCAGCTACATTTGTCTGTTTGTCATAATAACATTGTTTTTTCCTTCTTGTTATTATTTTATAATTCAATTTCGATTCATATCTTGGTAATGGGTGTTACAATGCAAGATGCGAGGTCATTTAGAGTGCTTCATTTCGAAGAGCCGCGGACGACTTATTACTGGGATTAATCTTGGAATATTGTGGAGATTATAATGCCGGAGAATAGAAATAACAGATAGAAAGCATGTGATGAAACTAAAGTTTACAAATGAAGAAGTAAGTTGAGGAATTGATATAAACTTCCAAGGAATAAAGCCGTGGATTTAAAGTTTATTCTTAAGTAAATTCATCATTGTTTAAAATAACAAATTTTATCGTGTAACTTGCAAAACAACTATTTGCATATTGCAATTTATATCTTTAGAAATCAAGTGTCACAGAGGTAATTTATTTAGAAATGTATCTTGTTCAATAATAATGTTAGTGTATTAGTCAGTTTTAACATATAATTTATACTAAAAATGTTTTCTAAATGGCACAGAACATAAATAACTTTCATTCGTATCTACATTATTTAATCTACTAGACTATCATCTCAAGTACTTCTTTTTTACTTCCTAACAGGTTTCGTTTTTCTTTCTGCTCTTTTCGCTTAACATTAATAAGCAGCGCGAGGCGGCGAAGTCATTACTAATTCCGTTTTCATACTTTATCAAAATTTTGCAAACAAGTTTCTATCCGCTCCTTAACAACGAATATTTTTTGCATGTTGGCAAATTGACAATATAATTTCTCTTGCCACTTAACACTGTGGTTTACTTTATTGTCTCATCTAACAGTCAGACCTTCCTAAATGTTGGGAAGGCGTCATCACTGATGGCAACGACAATGTTTCGCATTTGTTGCAATGACAAATGCAGTTTGCATATTAGATTTCAAACCCAACTCGTTTCTCTCTCGGCGGATTAATTTATTATATTTTAATATACGTTTCATGACATGGATAATTTGTAATGAAATCTAGTTAAACATTGTACTGTTGTTGTCTGTCTGTTGTGTACGATATTACAATTTGCCGTTGCTATTTTGTCATTGGGACGTGTTTTGCAGAATGAGCTGCAGTATATGATTCGTTGTTGTGCAGATATTTCCTTGGTGCGGCTTGTCCTCAATGAGATTTGAATACATTTCCATTTCGTTCATATGCGTTGCATGGATTCTTTAGGACTTTACAATATAATTGTAAAGTCAATTCGTTTGAATTTGATATCGGTTACAACTAGCATGGTTTTGTTGGCTTTGAATGTTAGAATGACAATTTTTAATCGAATTGTTTATTGAGTTGAGAATGCGTACCGCTATCTGGCTCGTAAACATTTTACAGCATGACAATACGTAATATGGAGTGTTGATGAGCGCGAGTTATGTGCGCTGTGAACTGAATTGTTGAATAGAAAGAAATTTGAAATACGGTTACGGATGTGCCGTATTTGTCGTACCGTGCCACTCCCGTTGTCCTGAGTTGTGTCTTCAATTTCTTCAATTGAATTTGTGTTATCGCCACATGTATTACACATGTTTCATCTAATATCACCTCTTAATTGTGTTTGGTGGTATTTAATTATTTTTTCTTCATTTATAAATATTTTTCTTGTTAGTGTCCAGTAATTTAGCAGGTAGTTGGTTGTATAAAGGTAAATTGGTTTGGCATGGCATACAATTGAAGTTTAAAAAGGTTAATGTTGTGTTCAACACAACATTCTTCAGTTTGAGAGATCGTGCTAACATTGCGCACAACAATAATGGCCGTCAATCTATGATTTATCCTCATTCCGTGCGGCCTGTGTTCCTATCTGCATTTTGCAGAGGTGTTACGATCGACTTCGTGCACGACAATTCATCTCGACTGCTCAAGCTATCTGACTGCTATATCTACATTACTTAACACCTAATCCATCAATTTCCGTCGTGTGCATTGCTATGGCACTCAGGGACGGATTGCTACGGTCTGAAATTGTTCACGAAAGCCTGATGATACATTCCCCGTGAGAGAATATTCCTCACGTTACAAAATGTATAGATCAATGTTAAGAAGAATACTACAAACTATTTTTTATTTCAGGGGAGAATGAAACTAGTTGTAGAGCAAGAAGAAATTGGTAGTGATTTGTATTAATTGAGCTTGATTATTTACTTCCATGTTGATTTTTTCCACAATTTTCGTATCGCTAAGCTAAAAACAATCCCAATTTGAAACATTGAAGTATAACTGTAACTGTTTTGTTTGCATTTGTATCGTTTGTGAAAAGTATGCCAGATACTCGAACACGATAGCAGCGAAAAATGATGTTATTTGTTTCAAGGCCCCGTCGAACTGTCCAAGAAAAAGTTGCGACACATTTCACAGCTCCTTCTACATTTCTATCCTTCATCACGATTCTGTTACTATTATTCGGCATTAGGCAGCATCGTTGTTACGAAAATGGAGTGTTCTGGATGAATATTTCGATAAAATAATGCACAGCATTTGAGTAAATGATTATCAATCAAAAGGCACTCCCGTTAAATGAAAATTGCTTTACGAAATCCACTGTTTATCATGAGTTTATTAATTGATTTCTAAGGTAATTAGTTATCTTCTACTTCTAGACTTCTAATTCGTTTAACCTCTTCAGTACATTGTACATGTGTAACTATTTAATTCTTGTTGACAGCGTGGTTACAAAATAATTGCATGTGAAATGGTCTGAAAGAATTTTACATGCTCTCGATACTCTCTACTGCATATTATAAAATTGGATGCAGCAAAATAGAATCTGAGGTTGAAACCATGTCAAACTGTAAAACTACATTTAGATTATTATCCAAAAAAAAAAAAAAAAGTTTATACTTGTTTCACTAAAATGCATTCAATATAGAGAGTATCATCATTGTCATTGCGTGCGTTTGCAAAGAGCGTCTGAAATAAAAAATCCCACTCACGACACGCAATGTAAGTGGTTACTGTAGCCGACAGGAAGCAATTTTTAACAAGTTTTCTAGTGCTTTAGTTTTATATGTTGTGTGTTGCAAGTTGTAAGTAAATCTCTTGTTTAAGTATTATTGCATGCCATGACGACTTGTTGGTTGTAGTCTGCGAGCTTATTCACATTGGCGCCGTAATTCGTACATATATTGATGATGCGTACACGCACATGCGATGATGACGATAATGATGATGGCGCGTTGACCGAAATATTAAATGGGGTCTGTCTAGAATAGTTAAGAGTTGAGGTTAACATTATAATAAATACAAAGTTGCTATAACTTGTGACATTCTGCTTGATTAAAAATAAAATTTATGGTTCTAATTTGTTTTTTTCAAAGGTACGGTACGGTTTCTATGATATTTTACTATTCTAGTATTGCTTAACCGCTATTAATCCTGCTATAAAACATTTATATTGTGGTATTGAAATCCAGTTATAAAGGTAATCTGATTAATGAGAAGGCAATTCTATTATTACGAATACTAATAATTAATTTATCAGGCACAGGGCGGTTAATGAAATTTTTCTTTAAAAAGCCACAATTGCTATTACTTGCTGTTACTGACACCAAATTTTTAAATGCAGCAGCCAATTATCTTATCGGCAGTTATTGCGACTTAATTGTCCCAACAAAAATTCGTATTTTCTGAGATGTACTCTCCAAGAGATAAAATTTGAAGTTGTTACCAACAATTAATATCGATCACCGAATAATGCCATCATCATAACTACGATTGAAAGCGTTTGCAAAATTTGCTAGTCATTCGTTGAAAACTATGCGGAAGAGTTTACTACTCACTTGCCGCTCATTTGCTGACCAATTGTACACATCATACAAGGTGTTTAACTAATTACCACACTCGCTCGCTATGCACTCGAAGCGCGATCAAACGCGCAATCACTAGCGCAAACGCATATCGCATTTTCCCATTGTTGTTGTTGCGTGAAACGCGCACGGCACGACTCATGCATTCCGATTCCGTCATTGCACATTCATCATTGCCGCGACTGGTCATTCTTTCAAATGCGTGAAACTCGTGCATTTAGCACATTTCTACTACACATCAACGCGCGCCTAATTAACGAGTGGCTGTCACGGATTATGTCATCATGAATTAATTAAGGATATCAAGTAAGTCATGCTACTCCAATGACTAGTATTCCTTAAAAACAATGACTTTATGTTACTTTTCACTTAAAATCGAGGAAGGTTTGGAATATTCTGGTAAATTATTTAATTATGCGTAAAAACACCTTGACTTTTAAGACAACACCTAAAATTTAACTTAATTACGCGTAATTATAAAACTCCGTAGAAAAGTACATTCGAGTCACTTATAATGCAATTATCTTGAACAAAACTAGGTACTAAACGTTCGTTTGCAACAACCTGCGGACATACTTAAGGCAACCACGTCTAACTGTGAACCTTGAAACTGGCAAAACTTACGTAATTTGTTTATTTGAGAATTGTACTGCGTATGTGTGTATAGTGTTTGTACGGTGGACGTTTTGTTGGGCCTGTGTTGTTGAACATTGTTTCATTATCTCTGTTCGCATTGGAATTGTTCGCGAAACTGTATCCATTAATTGCGTGATGCTTATTATTCGGTCAACAGGACAATTTGTTATATAAATTATAATTCATGATCTAATCATTTCATGTTTGTTTCAGGTTGGTCTAATGTCTTGCAGCCTCCGGAGCTGCTAATCAATCAACTGTCGACATGGTACTTATCTCCCACTTTTTCTATGTTTTGTCTTAATTTAAATTAATGATTAAGTTATTGTTTAAATGCCGCTGGCTTTTCATTGGGAAATTATTGGGAAGAAAAGATTGAGAAATAGATTAGGAGTATATTATGCCTCCAATAAACAGTTTAGTTCTTGTATATTTGGAAATACAAAGTTAGGCTATTTATACAAATTTGATATGGAACAGTTGGATTCAATTGCATAAAGTTGGATCTCATTGAATTATTGAATTAGCTCATATAAATTGATGAAGGAAAGGACTGCGAACGCTTCGCCCGTGAGTAATGTTAACGCACGCGGCTAATTGAGGTGTTGGAAATCAGCCAGTTGCTGGATGGTGAATGATGCGCGGTCGTCCTTTCAGGACAAGATCCGTTTTTCCGCGTGACTTGGGAAAATTCGCGTGATGTTGAACATTGCCAATTATCACTCTCGGCTCATAACTTTAGCATATTGCTCGTGAAAATGTAAGGTTATGAAATTGTTAGTCGTTGGCAGATTAACAACTTTGTCTAATGATAAAGGGGACTCTTTTCATTCGTTTTATTAGGCACATATTTTATTGGTATTATTTCAATAAAGGTGCCAAACGACTACCGTAATATTCCAAAGAGATAAATTTTACAGACTTTAATATGTAGTAGACATAAGAAAACCTTCAAAGTACAGCTGTTGTTTGGGAAGTTGATAATTAAAATAAATTGAATGAAAGATGGGTGTTAAATTGGAAATTCGATGGTATAACTTCGATTTTAATTGATCTTAAGGTAATAATATAAACTTTCAATCTGATTACGCAACTTATTTTCTATTACCGAATGGTTTAACCTGTCTCCCTGATGTTACCTACGAACTGCTGTAATGGCGCATGTAAAACATAAATAATTGCGCGATTGCCGGTGAACATTAAAGGTATGCGTGTGCGTTATATACGGGCCGGTCGGTGTAGTGTTGTTTGTACTCGATACCAAAGTTGTATTTAAATTTAAAATTTGGTTATAGAATATTCAAAAAAGCGACGGATCTGGGTCAGAAGCCTTACTATGCGATGTGAGGAACGTTTTATTTACTGTTTCTATTATTTTCCTGCAACAATATGCCTGGAAAATGTGGGGCATAAAAATGTTGCTCATTTAGATTTTTCTTTGTTTGTTTTAAATACAGGAAACTTTATTATTTTCATGTATCATCTTATTTGTTCGCTTTTAAAGCAATGGTTTTATAGTGTTTTTCTTGATATGTCAGTTGTTATAGGTTTACAATAGCTGTGACGATATCGAGGACTTAACGCCAAATTTTCGCTCAGGTTTGTTTGTATTCATGGCCTCAGATACAAATAGACAATCCTAGTTTGTGTCATTTGTGATTTGCTGGAGTTTGGATAATAACAGGGAGTGCCACAGAGCGGAACAAATTTCGAGTTGCAAAAATAGTAAGATATTAATATTTGGATATTCATGAATAATTTGCAAATGAAAGATTATTATGCAATCTTACTATTTAAACTATTTAAAGTAAGTACTAGTTTGGTATTGAGTACAATCAGAAATGCAATTTAACAAATATTTATATTAGCAATTTGATTTTTTTTGAATTTTTATTTTTGAGCTATGAATAGGGTTAAAGCTATTTGTAAACTTTAAAGTACGTACTTTGTTGGAATTGCGCAATATGCGACTAAATAATAAATAATTTTTATATTTCAATATACAAGCATAAATTTCTTGCTTGGCAATTGAAACAGAAATTATGTAAATATCACAACTTGATGGATTCAACTTGAACATCCGCAATAATCAGCATAATTATTGGTATGACATTTTCGTGTCAATCAATGGCTTTTTACAGATGATTTGATTTTTGGCATTAATTCTTCAAAGACATTAAATACGATTTAATGCACAATTTAAACGCTAAGCATTAAACGAGGTTAATAAAATACAAGTTTTAAAAAATCTTCGACTTGCAAATTTCAATTTAGCAGATTGGAAATAGTGTTATTAGTATGTGGATATAATTATTCCGATTATCGTTTCTTAGAAAATGTTTGTAAGATTTAAATAACAAAATACGGCGGAAAATGTTTTAATTCCAATTATTTTAACCTTATAAAAACGCTTTCTCAGATAAATCCCAATTTACGTTTGATATTGTCTCAAACTTTATATATCTTTCAATACTCGATTATTGTTCAATTTCATGGAATATTTAAAGCGACATTTTCATTATTGTCTGCCCATTAGCGTACTATTAAATTTAATGTCATTAACTGAGTAAAATTTACACTATATGTTTGCAAATTTCCAATTCTTTTCCATAAAATCGCACATTTGACTAGATACCTCACTAACACCTGACAGTCTACTATGACTGTCTATGACTCATCATTCGCGTCGTTTACACACTAATGACCATAGGGCCATCAAACAACAAGTCGACGGCACGGTGCAACAGCAGCCGCGGCTAATTCGCGCATCGCCCCACCGTTTGTCGTTTTTACCATTGTATGTTCGCGGCCGCGAGTAAAATTCACTCGTAGTTGCCGCACGAGTGGGGCAGTCGTTTGGCCGTCACCGATTCGACCGCCGTCACCGGCAGTGCGCTGCTCATGCTCGCTGTGTCCGGCGCGCGCGGCGAGTTTTACTCAGTCCCTTCATATCGCAAGGTGTAACTTTCAAATTGAATTTGAAGACTTTTCAATATTTGCGTATAAAGACATTGAAAGAGAATTGAAGTGATTTGGTGGATTGCAAATTGATATCGATGATAAAGAGTTGTAACATAACAATTTTTAATTCACTTAATTCACTTGTGTCTTTTAATGCCAATGTGATTTTTATTTACCTGGAATATTAGTTTCAAATCATTCGAAACTTTGTGTGAGCGCACAGTGATTAAAATGGAATAATTCACCGTTTAGACATTGAGGTAATATTTAAAGATGTAGAATTTGAATTTCGGAGAATATATATGAATATTATGTAGTTGTATGTCGTTTTGCTCTAGTCGTAAGTAAGTGCTCGCGCGCCTATTTGCGTCAGTGTAATTTTTACATTCCATCTCGCTGCTATGCTGCCGGTCAGTGCATTTTCTATAACCGTCCGGCTATACTTAAAGCAAACTCTTTAACTTCATTTCATTTGATGCTGCGTGTGATAGTTTCCGCCTGCAATTCGGGCGTAACTACGTAATGCGCACTTTTGCAGACGCGCACAGACGTATATTGTCCAGTTTTATCTGGCACAGATTCCGCAAACTAAATTAAATCTCGTCTTAAACGCTGCTAAACAGTGAATGTGAAATTCTATTGCAAGTTTTAATTGAACAATCACTTAGAGTGATGGTATAAATATTGAAAAGTGCAACTGTTATTAATTGTAAATTGACTACTAAAGGATTATGGTTTATTTTTGTAGTGCCAAGTTTAATTTAAGATTAATTGTTACATTGAATCTATTCTAAATGCATCGTGCCCAATATTTAATTATACACGATCCTATTTGTGTCACACGTCAACGAAATTAATAATAGCAGCGACTGTTTGGCTGCTTAGAATAGTGCAGATTGGGCTCTATATTGGTTGGTGTACTATGTGTAATTTATTAATAACGGTCAGCCCGAAATCGTGACTTCTTTAAACAATATTTGGTGCTTTGCAGCGGTCAAGGTACTATTTCATTCTTCTTTGTGTGGTCATCGGTAAAATTAACTTACTGGATTGGATTGATTTCAATGGGTATTTATAAAGGAAAAAAGGAATAGTTTAGGGTTGCAAAACATACTAATTAGGGAAGAGTGACGTTTATTAAGGTCAAATAAATTTAATTAATAAAAATTATTATCAGTTAATGAAATAAGTGGATATTATTAAACGCAGTTGTCTTTCCTGAGATCTCCACTAGAAATGAAAAATATAATACATCACAATTTAGACATCAAGATACAGTTTTTTTTTTTTTTTTTTTTTCAAAGTGGATAATTTAAATAGGGTTTATAACATCTCTTAATATCTTAAATACTATTTCTTTTGAAAGTAAATTTAGGTTCTTGGAAACAACATTACAATTCCGCAAAATATACCAAACGACTATAAAGTAATGTCACAAATCAAACTATCATACTCTCAACATCGCACTGATACGAGATGAGATGTGTTATGCTATGCATTAACATATATATACAATAGACCATTCTCGATATCCAATCATTCCACACTGAAACCATTTAGCCCTCTTGGCCTACCACTCCCATTTAATCCATTCTATTATTCGATTCTATTACGAATTGAACAAGTTTTTTTCTCTGGCACCATGTTCATTAAAATCATGTAAAGAAGCTAAACTTAATATTCAAGACGAAATTCTACTTAATGCTACAATGATGAAGACTGATACGAATACAAGTTTGCCTTGTATCATTGACTTGTATTTAGCATGGTTTTCTCCTCAAGCAACTATTGTACGTTTTTTTGTTCTTTGGTAGCCATTGTGTGGCTAGATGAGGCAACAAAACGGCATCGCGTTGGTTTGCTTCCAGCTAGAGCTTCCATTGATCGCCATCGCACTTGCTGTTGTATCTGCAGTCTCTTGCGGATGGCCCTAATTACTCTGCGCTCTTTGATACTATCGATACAGAGTGTTCCCAATTCCACGCATTGAGCACCGATATAAAAAGCCATCTAGAGTATTGCGCAGGAAGATGGAGCGAAGTAACCTGAAACTGTCTTGGGATATGGATTGATTAATTGTTTAAGTAGGCTTAGCGCCTGTAATTTGTTAGTAGGTTTTTCGTAGGATAAAAAAAAGATGTTTGAGGTGTAGAATACAAACGCTAATACAAGTGAAGTCATAAAAATATTCGTGGAAGAATTTTATTTTTGTTGTTGTAATTTTAGTCTACGGCTGAGGCACGATGATGATATTTCCGTTCTATCATTTTTTTTTTGTTGGAAGCTAGAATATACTGAATCAGATACCTAGAGCTTGTGTACTTTGCGCATAAGGTGAAATTATGGAAGAGTTGGAGATGATATAAGTCACTGCAATAAATTCTTATTATAAAGATGTTTACCGTGATTTGGGTTAGAACCACTTTTGTTTGAAACCTCAAATTATATCTTATCTAATTTAATTATTTTGAAAAATTCAAAAGTTGGATTAAATAAATTTGATTCTACCTCGTTGACATCAACATAATTTGCAATTTTTGTTTGGATGATATCAAAAAGGTAACTGATTAAGATTTAATTTGTCACAAAATATATATTTATATCACTATAAGAAAGTATGAATTATACAAAATTATAAATAAAATGTTCTTGACATGCCCTCAGTCTTAACCCGCAAAGTCACGTTGCGATTGTGAACTATGCCAGTTGAGTTATGGACAGGATCGAGTTTCAATCGCGATGATTATCGCAGCTTATGATAATGACGTGTTAGGTGTTTAGACATTTTCTTCGGCTCTAAAGTATCTTTTTGGTTTTCTTCGGCTCGTTTGCCTTGTGGTACGGTTTACTATATATTATAATTGCACATTCTGCACACACGTCACGGCCGTTGGATGGTTTTGGGTGCAGAGTCGTACGATTATTATTATTATCGATCGATGCGCAATTGCTATTGCACCACGAGATGCGTGCGTGCCTCGAGAGCCATCCACGCGTACGTCTCGCGCATAATAAATCGCAATATGTTGGCGAGCGCAGTGCACACCCGGCGAAGCGTTGGCAAACCAGCTTTTAGGTTTGGATTGAACATTTATTGGAAGTGTAGTTAGTTGTACGGTGTGTAGAAAATTAGGTGTTATTGATTGGTGCGAAAAGACATGGCGTTTTGAAAATGTTTATTATCGATGAACTAGGAAACGTAACCGAAATTAGTGAACAAGAGGGTTTTTAAAAAAACACGTTGTGTAATGTATATTGTACGGAACTGTCGTTGTTACCCTCAACCAAACAGTTTTTCTAATTGACGTTGGAAATTGATAGAAAAAAAAAACGACCCGTGTAAATATGAGGATCTACCCACGACTTGGCATGTTGATTTAAAATTCCCTTTCTCTTTCTATTACACCTTTCTACACTTCTTTGCACTGCATATTTTTTTTTCTTCGTTTAGTCACAAAATTAAATTTAATAAATGCCGTGCAAATTCCACCTCACTCTAGCTTTTGTAGCTCTGAAATCTCGTTCTCGATGATGGAATTATGGATGTTTGCTGCAAAAAGCATCATCATCATCATCATTTCGCACGTATTGTACGAAGTTCAAGGCAATAATAAATTATTTAACAATTGCGTCATGGGCGCGCGTGTGTGCGAGTGGGAGCAGAGCGGTTATTTCCCGGCTAGACATTGGCTAGAGATGATTGTTGGCGAATGTATTGTTTTCGATCATGATTTAAATATATATTATACTATGGTAGATATTTTCGTAAGTATACCATTGACATTGTATTATGGAGTTGATTGAATGTTTGTGAATCTATGTTACAACGGAATATAAGAAGAAATAAATGAAAATACTTAATACGAGTCATTTCAATGCACATGTTATTTAATGAGTTTTCAAGTTGCAATTAGAGTTTTGATAGTAACTAAGCATGCAAGAGTGCGGAACAATTTTTGCATGTGACTCAAATCTACTTTTACATTCCACATTTCATCTTCCTACTTATTTCACCGTGATAAATATCTCAGATATGTTAGTAATTGTAGCTGCGTTTTCCGTCATTCCAATATAGCAACGCCGATAAATTTGCATTACAATTCGTTTTCGCCTGTTGCGCTTTTGTGCCCTGCGCTCATTTTCTACACGATACGCATAAAAACACGCATACGCAATCCGTTGAATGTTCGAAGACCGTGTTTCCGGTTTGTTCCGGCCTGGACAGCTGCTAATGTACAATATTATTGTCCTATTATGCTTTTTAACTCGTTTTTGCTCCCTTTCTCTGCCGGTGCAGATGTATGGAAATAGAAGAAAAATATCAAAGAACAGCATGGAGAAGTAATAAAAATATGTATGTATGTAAAGAAAGAAAGTCAAAGAGATACGGTTAAACTTTTCATTTTAGAATACTTTTATGCTAGATTTACTGCATTTTAATACTATGAATTCTTACAAGATATTGTCGAATCGTAAAGTAAAATATTTTAAAATTATGTTTATGTTTATTTGGTTTAAAATACCTGTATTATGGATAGAAGTTGTTTATGAAAGTAGGGAAATTATGAAAACAAAGGGTTGTCCACTTCCAACGTCGACAATTGATATTTCAGGCACTTAGGTGCTCAGAAAAGTAAATTAATATGCAATAATAATGCAACAGGTTGCTTTTAGAAATTAGTTATAAAAATTAAACGACACGTGTCTGCAATATAATAAGCAGTGAGATTGAGACCTCAACTGCAACTATCTGCTGCTATCCATATTTTTAGTCTTTAATTGACGAGCGGGAGAAAATTGTGTGGAATGTGTAATAAAGTGTGATTGGTGCTGAATTGAATTGGTTCTGTTGTAAAATTCTCGCACTTAGTAGTGATTTACTGACTGGTGGGTGTATTACTGTAAACAAATACGTGAAGCATTGTTCAAAGCGAATTTGAATTATTATTTATTCGCGTATGAAAATTGTGATAGATTATACTTATTTTTGCAGCGACCTGATTTAGTACATTTTTGCGATTTAAATCTTTGAAATGTGTTGATAAATGTGTTACCTGCTTTAAGTCACGTAGGTGCGTACGTGTTTATAGGAAAGTAAGTAACTCAGTAACTCAAACAATGTTTATCTAGAATATTTCTAATTATATTATCAAACAATGTCTTTTAACAAGTTTTTATTTAGTGTTTAAATTGAATTTGTCTGTTTTAGTCTGTTTATCTAAAATCTCTTAACTCAGTTGGCATCAAATTGGGTAAAATTGAATTATAACGTTTTGCAAGTACACCAATTGCTTATTTGCATTCGCAGTAAAATCAAGGTTAATGAACGCATTTACATAAGTTTAGGAAGTGTCATAGTAATTATTTTATAAGCATATAAAATACTTCGTTAAGGAAAGCAATGTTGTTTAGTTTAATCTAAATTAAATATTTAAAGTAGTTTCTAATAGAACCTCAAAAACTTGAGCAACTTGAGTGAAAGTATGGTTTAATTTAAATGTTTTGCTTGACTGAGACATAAATATATTTATTTATATATTTATAATATATTTATTATATTTGAATGAAATTCAATTAATTATATGAAATTCAGTAAATAATTCATGATTCCTCAATTTAAGTAACTGAACTCTATTCATTACTACCCAGAGAATAAAGAAAATAAGTCTAGTTCAGGCTTATTGAGAAGCTTCAACTGAATTTGACATCATGTCAATGAATTACAACAATTAGATCTTGTGTAAACACTCACAATGATAAAAAATTAAAACGTTACTTAGGTGTTCAATATAATGAATTGAGCAATACTCGATTTTATACTCAATGTCTCTAGTTTTTGTACACATTACATGACATGTATGCAAGTGGCATCATCAATATTGGCGCAATTGTTTGCAATTGTTCATATTTCGCGGTCGTAACAAAATCCCTCTGTATTCTGCGCAATGGCAACTTGATTTGACTGAAAAATATTATATAAAAAAATTTAGCGCTAATGGCAAACCAACATCATGTGATTCGGTTCTTATCGGAGTAACTCTAACAAAGCGTCAAACACTGCTAATCACTGGTTGCCACGTTGCTTGTGCCAGTGTGATACCACCAGTTTATGAAACAATTGTAATGAGAATGAGGGTTATGAATGCACGCTTTTTATGTATTTCTGGAATGGAAAATATGCTTAATGAATGTCATGGACGACTTAATCGTTGGGGAACAATGTTATCGGTGTGTCGCACTAACGAATTTCTTTTGGGTACTTGATACCCGAGAGCTGTTGATTCAGTGAGTCTAATCCAGTGTCGGCGGAGAAATGGCCTAATTGGTGGATTGGTTTAGTTTTGTGGAAGTTATATGCTGATAACTGGTGTGTTATTGTACAATTATGAACATTATCAGCGGAAAACACTCGCCAAGGTTCAAACTTTCAATTGGCAATATAATTATGAATGAGTGGTTCTTTGCAAATATTCTTATCATTAAATTGCAGATAACATGAGCTGAATATTATTAACTCCAATTTGTTGTAGGATTTTACTAGTTTGAGTGCAACTAATTTGTAAACACATTTTATCGACCATCAAAAATTCGGTATTTTGCTTATGAATAAATCGGAAATTGAAGATTAAGGATTCTTCAAAGATGACAGGTTAGTTTTGAAATCAAATTTTCCAGATAAACTCCTTAAGTTATTCTCTCTATGCAAATGTTTAAAACGATTTCGATACTGGATGATTGCGTGCAATGGATGATTACAGCAATTCACGATGATATTGATTGATTTAAAGTCAGAGACGAAGGCCCTGGCGTTGATTTATCATTGAGTTGGCAGTGACGATCAACGATTGACGACATTCCGCTCGTGGTTCGCGTGTTATTCACTCGGCGCAACAGATTAATGCAATGAATGACTTGTCTGCCAATTACATACATATCAGTCGAATATTAAAATGTGCTGATCAATAAAAACATCATATATATATATATATATATATATATATATATATATATATATATATATATATAGAATGTATACACACCAATGAATATATTGGTGTGGTTAGTGGATGGAATGTGAGGGAAATTTTTATTACTAGTACTTAGCTTGACTTTGATGTTTTATGATTTTATGTGTGTAGAGTTACATATAAAATCGTTTTATAATGAATTTTTTGCTATGGGATGATGGGGAATCTAGAAGAGGTACTAAAATATTTGATGATTATAAAATTGCAATTGAATTTAAGATGATTCTATTCAAATGTACATTTATTTTCTTTAATAACGAACACGTATCTGGAAATTCAATTTATAAAATACAATTATACAATGCTATTTGGAATAAAATGGAACAAATTACTATTATTAGTATTATTAATTGTTTAAAAATGTATATCACAGAAAGCACGTACGCAAGCTCAATGCTGTTTATTGTGGAAAGGCCAACTTCTGCTCTAAATACTTTATTTAAAGCAGTAAAAGCATAAAGAACGCCTTTAATTTCACCCTTTTATGGAGATTGCAATGTTCTTTGGCATATCAGTTATATAGCATTTGGTACTTTTTAACACTTATATTCAAGTTTATCAGCAAAAAAAAAACTACCTCAAAATTGGACGGACTTTTGGATCCTGCTACAGGATTTGCATTTGTCATTTAATTAGGCATTATTTCAATGATTATATTCTTATCAAAATTATGAAGGATTTAGTAACCTGTGATGAAGTTTTCTTGTATTTTAATAATTTAAAATATAAAACTGCATATCGTGTGGTCTGTCTTTACCCGTAACTTTTTGACACTCATCCAAATTGGCAATTCATAAATTAGCCTCGTGCGCGCGCTCGATATGGGTAGTCCGCGTGCGTCTTAATAAACATTGTCGCTCAAGCAATGCACAAGAAAAAAAATTCAGAACAACGTTAAATATCGAACCTTAAACGTCTTAATTGGATTAACAAAAAAGTACGAGTCTGAGCATGTAAATATGAGCCGCCGTGTAACTCACCCAGGTAAAGACAACGTTGCAAACATTGCGTGCTGATCACATTACAACCAACCAAATGCACTTTATCCAATAAATATCCAATATTGGATAATACTAGGACAACACGAGTACTAGCTCTTGTATAATCCAAGCTGTCGTGCGGTGCCAGCCATAAAAAATGCATTTTTCGCACCAAATTTGGCAAAGCACGGTTCGTTTTCTTCTTCGTCTTCTTTAGCTGCGATTGCTGAAGACTGCAGTTTGCGATGTGAACGGCTATCGTCATTGATTGGGATATTAAATGCATGTATTGATTTTTTTCTGTGGAGACACGAGGAGACGTACCCTATAAAAATATCATCGTCATTGTAATAAAGAACATTTCAATTAATGGAAACATAAAATCGTTTTGCGTATATTTATCAATAAATACACCATATCTGTTTATTAGCGATTTCTGCTTACAGAATCTGACACGTTAAATTATTAGCATAGAGAGCATAAATAATTCGAAATTTTTCATTATCATAGTCGAAAAATCATTTTCTTCCTTTTATGCCGCAGTGAATTCACAGTTTATTAATGGCATGTGGTCAAAATTGGTATTTATGTGGAAACAAAGCCGTACCAATGTATACGAGTATATCAATGTATATAAAACAAAAAAAAAAGAATCAGCGCACCGATAACATTGTTTAAAAATATAATCGAAACGATAAACGACAGCAGCAAAGCCTCGTTAATAATCGCAACATGCAACTGCCATCAACGAATGAAAATGCGCAGTGGTTTGATCAAGTGGCGAATTGCAAAGTGTAAATATTTTGCCCAACTATAGTGTTGCAACAATATCATGAGTGTAAAATTGTAGCAAAAACGGTTTAATTTAAAAGTTGCTATGTTACAAATGAAGATAGGTGGATCACACACACACACACACACACACACACACACACACACACACTATTTAATTCCTTTGAATTATCGTCATAATATTTTATTTCGTAAAGTAACAATTCTAAAGAATAACAATATGGATCAATCGCTTGAAAAGGTTTTATATTTCGTCACTGATGATTAACCTATGGATGAAGAATATTTGGGGAAAATAAATTAATACATAAAGGATGGGTGAAGTTATTAGTAAGGATCAACAATTTGAAAAATATTGTTTGGATGACGATGAATTAATTAAAAATTTGATTGCAAGAAGAGGTATAATATATTAAACGGAGTTTAAATTTCTAACAGAGGTAATGGCACAACACAATCACAAATTGAAAACAGATCTGGATAGAAAAAATCTGATTGAGTAAAAAGAGGAATTAATTGTGAGTAATATGTGCACATATATTGTGTTAATAGTGCCTAAAAGATTCAATTAATTTTACATCAAGTTGTGTATTTGGATATTAGCCATACAACTAATTGCTATTGTTCACTAAAAAGCATATTTTCTAATTTTCACAGTCCAGTCTTTCTGATGTTATATATATATATATATATAACGACTTCCTAAAAACACGCTCATTGTGCTATCTTCAATTGCTTCATAAACAGCTTGTAAACATAATACATCAACCTCTCAAAGAATAAATTATATTTTTCTTAATTAACCTGATGATCTATGCTTGCATTGAAATTGTGTCAACCTTTCATTCCGTTCTTCTTATGCGACTTGCGAGTCTTGAAACAAGATAAAAGTCACTGTAAGTGCCGCAGAGCTATCAGATATCATTAATTAAATATTTCAACATAAACAAAGATTGCAAGTGGCTTCATTATTTCCACCCATACATGGTAGGCATATAAATATGCCATCCTTTCCGAAAATGTCATCTTCGAAAAAAGTATTATATCGTGGTGTGATTTGCAGTAACGGTATTAAATTATTTCACCGAACAAATACAACAACTATTATCTTTGCATATCTAAGAATGTCTTCTTGGCCAGCGAGTTCATTAATATCACATCGATGGCCAAAATCATCGTATTGTAAATAAATCGAATTATGTGAACAAATAAGCGTGACTGTGTGGTACGTCGTTGCTTCGTGCGCTCAGTGTGCTAGAAGAAGGGATTAATGTGAATAATCTATTAGTTTGAAGATATGAAGAATATGAATTAATGTTAAGATAAACACGTTTTTAGAAATAAATTTATTTGAATTAAGATGGCTTAAAACAAAATTTAATTTATTTTACGATTTATTGATTTTGATCATTCGTAATTGTTGTCGTTGACATTATAATCAATGAATTGGTAGTTGACAATTTTTATCTATACTGTCTATACAATTTTATGAAAGCTCAAATCATTTTTTACATTTGAAAACAATTAATATGACTCAATATCCTGTTATTTGGGAACAAGTATTACGAGAGAAAAGATGGTTTGTGCCGGCATGTCTCAGAAATTTATTTTCAAACTTATATAATGTGTTTCATTACTGGCTTGGAATCGATCCATATGCAGGGATTGAGTCAACTTCAATTCATTTTACTGGATTACTTCAGAGCCAAATTGTCGGCTTAGAAAATTGGCAAAATGAAGCCCATGAATTAAAATTGGGAATGAATGAATTGAATTTAACTATAAAGGAATGGATGGAAGAACAAACTGTTTGTTTTAACATCCTCAGAGAAGAAATTGAAAATTTGAAAAAATGTGCATTGAATTTTGCTGGTTCACCAAAATCTCCACCGGTCAAACGTGAATTGAAGAAATTTTCGCCGGTTGAAGATTTAGCAGTTTGTCCACTTACTCTTCCTCCTCTGCCGCCTCCATTACCATTATCGATGTCAGTTGAACCCATACCACCAACCTCAACAAGCGCTGGTGGTGGGAGAGTGATGAAGATTACCGTGGAGGAATTAAGAAGTGTACGATTGAGGAGAACTCCAGTATGTTATGATTGTTGTTATTAGTTTCGCAGATAGTAATTTAATTCTCTTTTTAGCATGCCAGAAGGCGCAGGTCACTATACTTTCAATCACCACCAAATGCAATTTCGCGAGATTAACTTTATTTAATTCTACACTTTTATAGTTGTAATTAATTGTTTTATACTGTGTTGTGCCAATAGTATTTTTAAATGTTGAAATATAGCAAGTTATGGTTGCTGATTTTAATTACGAATTTTGCTCTACTTTTGCTGTTTTTATTGACTGACTTTAGCCGGTCAACAAAAAATAAAGCGGATTCCGGTGAAATGAAAAAATTGTCTTTATTCAATCGCCAAACATTCACAGTTAGCTTTATTCCGCTTTTATAGCAGCGCATGTTTTTGTCATGCGCAGCCGGCTCTTGACTTGGAGGTCGAAACAATACGAAATGTTGGTGGAATATATTGGGTGGGCTTGCCATTATAGATTATTCAATTGTGGGATATTAATGCCAAAGAAGCAGAGATGAGTCAGTATTGATGTAATTTAAAATTATCTTACTATCTAAAAATATCTTTGGCTACCACATCATCTAGTTTACGTTCTTCTACTTATTTTGCTATAACCTAACCTGTTTCGATTAAATATCTTAATATATCTTTATGTTTCAATTAAAATATCACTGTGCAACAGCAAAGTTTCGATTGCGATGGCATTAACGGTACTCGTCTAGTATTGATGTGCTAAAAACGGTTTTTTCAACATTTTCCAGCGTTTGGTCGTTCGTTTTTAAATGTGTGAAAACGTAATTTGTTTATCTTTGAAAGTATGTTTACTAATTTTTTAATCGAAACACAAATTTGATTCATTTACACGACTGCAACAGTTCGAATTATTCGATTTTGCGCGAAGCAAGCAATTCAATAAATATAGTTTAGTGTCTTTAATAAGGGGCATATCAACCAACATTATTAATGTAAATTAATTATTTTGATTGAATTGAACGGAGTAAATTAATATAGATTTAATTAATTTATTGCGAGCTGGTAAATAATTTTCATTAATTTTTGTAACAAATTGACACAAATTTCAATGCACGTCCGCTCAGCTATCGAAAATTAAAGGATTAGCGTACCTTAAGGTATCCTCCCGTTCGTCCGCCCAAGCCTGATACTAATTTATCTCGATACGGGGATTTAATCGAGCGGCGTTAAATTAACCGTTCTTTTCCTGTCGCAAATCACCTACATCTTGCATATCGGTTTCTTTACGCATGCGGAAAACATGTTGAGTATATCGAACGGATTCGATGTCAAGGAGAAAATGCATTAATTTATTGTTCTGGTAGTCAATGGAAGTACAGCACGTCTGGTTAATGTCAATAATAAGCATCAATTGTATTTGGTCGTTTTACGGAATAGGATTTGTAGAGGCGTGGAATGTTGAGGTGTTGTTTGCAATAATAAATAATTTTACCGTTGTAAAATGCGATAAGTGAGAGAGAAATAATTAAAATATAACCTTGTCATAGTTTTGCATTGCTATTTACTTTGTAAATTTAATAAATTTATAACTAGTTTCCTGTTTTTCAAGAAGCTTTATTAAATTTATGAGAGAGATTTACATTTATATAATTACAATCTGCATTGGAATTAAATGCAACATGTCATCATCTGATTCCAGTTAATTAAGTTAGCTCATAGCATTCAAATCAGACGACTAATCTGTTAATTAACGATCTAATTTTTATTTACAAATTATTAAAGCGCCGCCTCGTATATTATTCACTTCATTTGATTCATTCAATTCCAATGCGTGCATCGTCATGGCAGCAATGGATTCACGCTGCTGGGCACTTTTCCACGCTTTCCTTCAGCGCCTCCGCTCCGCGATTGGAAATGTGTGGCACGCGATGTGGAACCGGTCGTCGGTGCTCCCGGCAGACTTCGCGCGTCCAGACGCACCGGCGATTGAAATTTACGGCGCATACCGTGCCACGTAGTCAATAATGTATCATCCATTTTTTCACACCTTCTCCTTGCCAGACGCTTGCGCTATATTTATAAATCTCCGTGTCCGGTGAATGGCGCGCAGCAGGTCTTAGGACGCGAGGTGCGATGGAAAATTATTAGGCATTAACACGCTCAAAAATGTGGTAGCCTTAATATTACAATATTTATAAGTGGTTCGCGGAGGCAGCAGTGACGAGGTGTGTCGATGGTAAATATAGAATTAATTGGGCAAAAGTAGACCAGGATAGATTGAAGTGTCATGTGGAGGGAAACTGGGCAAACGCTTGAGACACATTTATTTTGGTGATTAGGTTTAATATTGGCTAGGTGATCAGCGGGATCAACCACTTGGAAAGCATTAGACTGCAAAAAACAACATTTAATAACACTGTGGAACAGCATATTTCCATCAATAATAATTTTCTAAGAAAACGGGTTTTTAGAAATTTTTGAATCGTCGATCGTTTTTTTTTTTGTAATTTCGATTTTAGTGTTTGATCGAATAACTTCCGTAATTATTGTTAGATCATTTAACTGTTTTCAATAACAATTTGAGAATAAATACCGAAGAAATATGTGAAAACGTGATTTGTTTATTTTTAATAGTTCCGAAGTTATAAGTACTCAAAGTGAGAATTTTTGGAACAGTGCAGACGCATAACAATGAACGCATATTCCGAACAAATAGACATTTGGAATGAAATGAAACTATGTTCACTCGATTAAGTATGAGTTGCCTAATACGACACTACTTTTTCAATTTTCTTGACGCATTTAGTTTTGGAGATATTTACTCATTTTTGCTACTGCAACAGTTCTAGAAAATTCTCGCATTTTAATTTTTTTTATGAATACGATCCAACCAAATAATTAGATTATCTGCAGAACAGTGTTTGGTTTATAGATACTTATATATTTTAATAAATCACACTAAAATTAATTCGACTGCTTTCCGTATTTTTATTCACTCAAATCATCATCTTTATCTATTAAACTTTAATAAAATCCAACTAGACGACCACAAATGCATTATCATTGAAAGGTGCGTCACATCCTGTGATTTATATCATCGGATAGCAACATTCACGCTTGTATTCCTTAACTTCATCTCCTCGTACCACATATTCCGAGTTCACAATTCACCAATATATATATATATATATCATTTTAGTGCGTTTCGTTAGTTTTACCACATACTAGTATTACTTTTGCTTGATAAATCATCTTCATCGCCAGTATATTCTCCAACATCGAGAGAGATCTAACTGATTTCCAGCCAATTCCTTCCGCTCATAATGTGTCCATTGTGCTCGAAACGGCCCTGGCCCTGGCTCTCTGTCGCTATATCAAATGCGACAGATTGAATATATGTTTTGAATATAGGTAAATAAGATAAATGTATGCACACATAAACACATTGGATGTGCTCGATACGCTTAGTAAATCGAATTATATCATAAATGTATAGTTTACGATCGGGTGTTTGATCATGCTCAGTTTGCTCTTGCGAGGTGTTCAAACTCCATTCTATATTTTATTCAAGCTTATAGGACACCTTAATGGGCTTAGTCTTCCAAGTGGTTTTATATGTGAGGAAACGGTACATTTAGTGGGATTAGCACTGGTAGCAGGCTAAAGATTTTTTTTTTTTTGAAAAAGTGGTTTTTGTTAGAAACCTAGAGAAAAATAGAGAGAGAATGCAATTGAATGCTGGTAATTTACAGTTAATTAAGTTTAGTACAAGTAGGCATTGCGCAAGAATTGCATGTTGGGCCTTTTGATGGATTTGTAAATTGAATTTGATGTTTTCGGATGCGTACGCAATGTTTCCTTTTAGAATAAATATCTACATCAAATTGACTAGTATTATAACAGTTACGTTAGCTTAAATGATTCGTCCAAAAAAGTTTAATTAAGATAACATAATGTGAACATCTCTAAGAGTCTAAACATATCCTTGCCTAAGGTGTTTCTTCTTAAAACTGTATGACAATGTCAATAACACGTTTTCTACAAGTTGCTAGAACAGAGACATTCTAATTATCAATCCGTTTTAGCAGTGCTCACCAAGTTGCAATTAGATTACAAATTAACACCGCTTACTGATGATGGATAAACAAGGCTGATAAGAATATCAACAACACGAAAAACGTCGTGTTATTTACAAGATGTCAAGAAAGAAATGCAAGAAGACTGCTTTCTTAATATCAACAAACAGGATTAGAAAATGAATCGTGCGTTAGTATAAAATTATACTATATAGTAAAATGTATTATACTAATCGAAACAAATGGTTTTAAAGCCCTGAATTACAAAGCATGGAGGATAAAATGATTCAAATCTCATTTTCATCACTTTGATGCCAATTTAGTTCTTTATTGTTAATGATCGTCTTTTCTCAGTTTCTTTGATCGGGATCAACTCTATCTGCTCATCTATTGAAAGCATAGCACATGTACTCTACTATTAATCAAAGCGAACATAATTATTTGTTTTATTTTAAATTTTTCACACTATTATTAGATAAAGTGGCTCAACGTGTTTTGGGGACATACTTCTATCGCACTTGACGTATGTATAGTATTTGAATATTCTAGGATGTTTCCATTTGCACTTGCTTCCATTTAAATTTGCGTGTGTGCAAAAAAGTCGCACATTGTATAACTGTTTATGTAATCACCTTAACACGGTACGGCGAAGAGTACCGGTGCGCGGAATGTTTGAAATTAAAGTCTAAATCGGCCAGACTTACGGCTGGCAATGACGTCTATTCGTTTTCGCATGAATTAATAAAATAATCATCATCAAAAAGGATTTAAATGCACATTTTGAAACCTGAGACACCTACAAGCGAGGAAATAATTCAAGTGAAGAGTTGTGTTTTGGCAAATTGTTAATTATTTTCTTGGAGAAATTTACAAAGTGCGGATTGATGTTTTAAATTAAATTTCATCTGAAGGTAAATTGGTTTTTGAATGTAACTGATATTATTTCCAAACACCAATTTGCACAAGCATAGTTACATCTGAAATTAATTTTATTTTTGTATTACTCATGCAATTACTTTTTTAAAACTAGCTTGCCGTGGTTAGCTAGGAAGATGACGTTTTCTCAAACAATGCAGTTTAACTAATTCCAATCGAGAGCCTAAGAATTAATTAAAAAAAAAATCTCCGTTGTGATCAGTAACACGTCTAGTCTCTTGGCGGCGCGTCGTCAATTTAGATTTTATTACCAAGAGTCTTCTCTGTGCAAACAATGAGTTAATGATAATGATTCATTATTATTGCCATGCAGATGTTGAACGATCTACGAGTATATTCCAGTCGTATAATGTATACTATCGAGTCTATTTTATTATTATACAGGATGTTGGCAGTACAACACGTGGTAAGTATCGATTTAATTATATATCTTATTCCAATAGCACTGGTAATTGAGACTAAATGGTTTATTTAAACTACGCTATATGCAGGTCTATGCGTATATCAAGTAGATGAACTTGGAAAAGTCTGAAACAGGTCGGGATCGCTCGTATGAGACAAGTAAACAGCCGGCTTGTATTTATCTAGGAGTTAAATAGGCGCGCCGATCGTAATTGAGTGCTGGCCGAAGTAACGATCGACTGGATGCGAAAGACCAACGCCGAGGAGACAAACGAATATATGAGCATATTGGTTGGATCGTTAATTGGCGCAATAAATATTACAGGGGGCACTTATGCGTCGTTTGTGTTGTTTATGCACTTGGGCAGTGTCTGATATTGATAGAGAATATAAGGAGGTAAAATTAAAAGAGTTGGAAAAGTATGATTGGAAAAGAATTACATCAATTGAAATCGATCACGTTGCACTTTCTTATCAAATATTTTTACTATTGAATATTATATAAAATGCATAAATTCGAGCATCTGTAGTTTCATTCAAATTTTACACAATAATAATAATAATTATTTTTGGGAGGAATGAAGCATGCGATCATAATATCACACATATGAAAAAAATTACCATACAACGCGGGCGGAATTGTATAAAATCTAAAATCACAAAGCTCACAAGGTAAGAATCTACAAATAAGTACGAAGTGGAGTTATTCAAACTAATGCAAATAGTATTGCTTCATAAATGAAGAAAAAATGTACTTGTCATCTTTTTAGTAACAAATAAATGTTTCCTATAAAATTAGCATTAATTCCAGTTAGTTAAACATTTAATTTACGTCCATTTAATTCTGTGACTTTCCACTCAAAATCTATAAAGTACAAAATTAATTTCCACATCCACTTAAAAATGTCACCAATTTAAACATTCAAATAAACGCCTCGTTCTTGCTTTCGTCCACGTCCTGCAGCGCACGCTGAACTGACCAAATCAAGCAATAAACTAATCACTTTATCACTTAATTATCAAAAACGATTTTCATTATTTACATTATTAACGATCCATTTACATACATAGTATCTGTAGGCAGATAATTGGTACGCAGTTGAGTTTCACTTACCTCGGAGCTTTTTCATATCATGTGGAAAGTGTAAATTGTATTTAATATTAGGTCGCGGTCAAAGGATTAGATCCAATATGTCAAACAAGAACAATCGAATTAGTTGGACATGTGGAATAGTTGTTAATGTGGTGATTTGGAATGAATTTTAAGAGTGTAAAGAGGTAAATTTCTTTCTAACACTTTCGACGCTATTTTATGGTTTCGCAGACAGAATAAAGCCAGTCATCTTTTTGTCTTGCAGTGTTATTGTTATTTGACTTTTTTAGGTTAAAGTTAATCATGTGCAGGCAGTCAAGTCCATCAGTTGCATGTTTGACTATGTTTCTCCCGTGTGTCGATTTAACGCCGCGACAAGAGAAAGTTCATAAAACACGTCGTAAACATCCAACTGATCTAACAAGCCACATATATCCAGCTAGGACTGTCCACGTCTACGCATCGCCATCTAAGTATATTTCCCAATGCAACGCAGAGGAACAAACGAAAGTTCGGCCGAAAGGAACAACAAATTCTTCCGCCGTCAATTGGTCGCTATCGGCATGGGATATCACTCAGTCGATAATCGAATGATAAATGAGGATCGTTGTCTGGCTGTCGATGCTGTAGTTGTATTCGAGTCGTGCTTTACGTGACACGATTCGAAATACGTTTCTTGTAGCGCAAGATTCGAAATTGGATTCGTTTGGCATCATCGAGAGTCGGCGGATTGGAGAATAAAATCGGAATGGAAAAGAGTGAAAGTTTTTATTTCGCATTTGTTTTCGTCCATTTCTATTGATACGATGCGTGTGCGGTCGCACGATCAGTATTCATTTAAAATTGTTCGCTTTATTCATTCATTCTGTAGGCTTGCGAGTTAGTCAAGCGAGGCGAGGAAATCTTGCAGCTTAAGTGGAGACCATGTATGGAAAAGTGAAATTAATTTTGTTTTTTTTTTTTTCTTAAATTTAGATTTCCATCATCATTAGCGTTTATGATTAATGGACTGCTAATATGAATGCAGTTAAATTAAATTGATACGTACACGCTATTGACGTTTACGTCTTATTTGAATATCGCTGTTTTTCCCGGACACTTTTACAATGTGTCTTTTAATTTTAATTTTCTGATATTTGTTTTATTTCATCTTAAATAAGTCTTGTAATTGTTAGTGTAAAAATGGGTCAGTTTATTGAAATTTTAGTGAGAAATTTCTATTTGCGAATTCTAGATATAATTTTTAGTTTTATTAGTATCCATCATTGCTTTACCATTTTCATTACTTTTCCTCTCGCAAATTAAGTGTGTTGTAGGCTAATTAATTAGCAATAGTTTTCGGCTGTATGTTAGCGGGAATCAATGAAATCGTGGGTCGCGGATGCAGTTTCACCTTTCGATTAGCCATCTATCTTGATACGAGAAGCGGAACCGTGGGCCCGTCAGCCGTCAACCAATGCATAATGTTCGCACCTTTCCATTAATTAGCGCTCTACGACGCGCACACTTTATTGTTTTGTTCAAGAGAAAGAGATAGGGCATCGTTAAGGCATCATGCAGAAGGCAGTAGCACGTAATAAAACTTTTCCTTCTATTAGCAGCTGGACATTGTTGCATTGCAAAGAGTGCATTTGTATACAGAATGCGGTTGGGTTGTGGAAGAGTGCGGGAAATAACGGGATTTTTTCATAGGTACTTTCTCGAAAGAGTTTATAGGCGCTTAATGCAAGTGAACACCACGACTTTGGTCAAGAAAAGAAACGATATAAAATTGGCTTGTAGGAAGAGGCTTGCTGTATCTAACTGCCAGAATCTAATTGAATCGGCGAATGGGCATTTGCAATAGGTGGTGGAGGTATTTTCCTCTTGGATTAGTAGTTATTTTGTACAATGTTTCAATTGTCAATGACTAGGTCCTAGATAAATTCAGGAAAGTTAGTAACATGGATTAGAAGTCCTATCGCTGCCGTTTGCAACAGTCTGGCTCGCGGATCATTATGCGATGTCGATGCAACTGATGTCGATTCGATTCAGTTGAAAGTAGAAAGCCTAGAAATTACCACTGCATATACTTATTGTGCCTTGCAAGAATAAGACTCCTGCATTTGAGTCGAAGGGTCTTGCAGTTAATTCAATACCAAACAGATGGATTTTTCAAATCGTATTAATTGCAAATGCGATTATATGATGATGTCACTGTAGGAAAGGTAATCTTGATTAAATAAATACTTATCCATTCAATAATATTCATCTATCTATTAGTGAAAAGTTCAACCTTGGTAGGTAACTAACTCTTTGCTGCTGCATTTCAACAAATAAATTGAAAGATTTGAAAGTGAATGGTGGTGATTTCCACTTTCGAGTCGATTCGAGACAATCGTTTTGTTTTGTCACTAAAAGAAGTTAAGTGCAATGTGAATCAATTCAAAATAGTCACATTCTTAAAGAACTTTTAAGTCGAGTAGGTTTGCATAGGTATTGAATGAATGTATGAATACTTGTATCTGTCTTCAATAAAACCCTAAAGCGTTTATAATCGTGCGGCATGTTAATAATTCTGCGTCGTTCGTAAAACAGTAGGAACAAGTGCGATTGGAATGCAAATGTCAAGTGGCGTCAAGCCGACATTGTTTATGTTTGCTTAAAATTTGTTGTTGGGCCGTGCGTGCTTGCGCACTTGGAATAATCGGTCATAAAGCTAAAGTGAAGTGGAAAATTAGTTTGGGTCAATTAATTTTATGAGCGTGGAATTGCTCGTTTTTAAACGTTTTATTTATGAGAAGAGTGTACACTAGAAAATATAATGCGCCTTTGAGAAGGCTGATTAACAAAAATACATCATACATAAAACCCTATCTTTTTGGAGAAAACCTAGCTAACTGTTTGGTTGGTAATTCTAGAAAAATACCAGAACGCAGAGTCAGCCGGGGTTTTTTCAGTGCCTTCTTGATTTAGTTAGATGTTTAAACTATTATTCGATAGTGATGTATATATATATAAAATATTAACACAATTTAACAAGTACTTGCCATCGGAATTACTCGCATAATCCTTTCCTTATCGCATGTAGAATTGTGCAATTATTCATAAAAAAATATTTTTTTTGTTCTTCTAATCTTCTCAGGTTATTACTCTTTGCTATTTTATATACGCGCAATAATGTGACTTGTCCACTAATGACGTTTTTCTTGTTTGGCTTACAGGAAGCATACCAGAGAGCACAGGAAGCGCAGAACGAGCAAAGATTTCCGGTAAGTGTTCGAATCGCAATTTATTTCTGTCTCTATCTTTTATACATTGTGTAACTGTGCTCTACCTTCGCCGTGATTTAATGAGGCGCATAGTAAAGATTAGTAAGTTGATGTATTTATCTATTTAGTATTCAGTGGGGATTCTTTGCGTTAAATGCCGGATGAAGTAACAATAGTTTACATGGTTATTAGTGGCATGATTTTTTTGCAAGTATTTAATAATTAGCTAGTAAATATCATGAATATTAACCTAGTAGTATAGATTGGAAATTTTAGCTAAAGGTGAGCGTAATTTCGAGGATATTTGAGTTCTTATGCTATTAAACTTAATGGTTTGGTGATAGGACATTTTTTATGGATTGAGATTGAGATTGTTTTTGTTTTATCACAATTTAAGGATATTTTCATGATAAACTTTGAAAAGAAAATCTTTTGTGTTTGCCGAACTTTTAGTCCTACTCACATAATTTATTATAATTTTTGGGAAAAAATATTGTCTCGTAACAATCGTACAATTGTTTTGTATTATTTTGAAACTATAACTTCACTTTGTACATATGATATATGTTTTTCACAATTTTGGATTAAGTATTTTATTTAATAGTTATGTGAATACTTAATAAAATTTATTTATAAAGATGCTGATACTGAAGAAGGCAACAAGCTGAAAACGTTCTGTAAATAAATTTTATTTAAACATCGACTAATTTCAAGTGTTGTGATGTGAATTACAGAAGCGCGGCTTTGTTTGCATTTGTGATCAGCAAATTCTTCATATGAACAACATTGCAGCATCTCATTTTATTATGCGGGTTGTAAAATCGTCAACATAAAATTCTAATACTATCAATAAATACTATCTGAATTAAGTAGAACACATACTAAGTATTGAAATGTATGCCTTAGGTTGAATATTTCGCTTTTATTTATAATTTATATCAATTACTTCCCTATCGAATCAATTTGCACCAATCTTCTATTAAGTGAAACCTCCAATAAATAACCCAATTACGCAACAATTTCGCGGTTGTCCTGGCGTGTCCGCCTGCATGCAATCGACTCGTAAAACATATTTAATAACATTCATGATATTCCAATTGAAAAACAAACTCTGCGCTCGCGCGCGCAGTAAATAAATATCGCCACGCCGCGCCGGTAGCTCGTATTTCTTCTCTCATGCGGCGCGTGTGGTGGCCATATAAATCTCGCGACTTTTTCGCTTTCCTAGACAACCTAGAAAATTATCATCGACATCGACGTGCGTGCGTTATGCATGCGCTGGCCAGCCGAGTGATATATCGATTTACAATCGATGTAATCCAAGTCTAAACTCCGTGCTGGTGTTTCATACAAACAAATGAAATGTGCATTATGTTGAAACTTGGCTTGGAACTCTTTGCATGATTAATGCAATATAGATATCAAACGAAAAATTGATTTTCTTGAAAGCGAATCTTGTGATTAATATTGATCACACTCTGATGACTGATATATAATCTGATTATGAATAATGCATTATGCAATACAAGACACAGAAAGTATGAAATATCTCTGCAACAGCAGGCCGAGATGCATGTAAATTAAGATTTGTGGAAAAAGCCTTCATAACATTTCCACATATCTTCACTTACATTTATCTATTTTACTGCAAATTGTATTGAAATGGAATTTAAATCGAATTCCGCACATTTGTAAATAATTGTGGGATTTGGCACGATGTGTCTTTCTTTTGCAATACATGTTGTAAACTGTTGACGGTAGGCCGTAATGTGTAATCATAATCATGTAATTGCAGCACGATTTGTTTGCTAGCTGCGATTTTTTACTAGTCGTTTAGAAGTTGCGATTTGAACCCACGTCAAATTCCTTCTTTCTAGAGAAAATTTGCATGCTTGCTTTATTTACATGTTCACAAGTTGTATGGCTTCAGGTTTCTTCTCTCAGATAAATAAGTAAATAATTATAGTGCAGTTAGTATGGAGGTATGATGCGCGCAGCCACAATGCCATTGTCGCAGGCAGACGGTGTAAATCGTGAGAATATTTAGAGCGGCGTGCTTTATGCGACATTGAATTTCGTTGTGTCCAGCTTGCGAAGGCACTCGAGCACATTATTATTTGCCAACAAGAATAACTTGTGCTATAAATCTGATCCGCTTTGATCTTGAGATTCAGCGCAAGTGCATGAAGCTAAAATTACGTTGATCCTGTTGATCAGTAATTATATTGTTAATAAGCCAAAACGAGTTTTCTTAAGATGTTACCGAGATTTTTATATTTTACAAACTGCTCTTAAGTTATTGTATATTCCTAATAAATTTTATATTTGAATTTATTACTCACTTCAGATCACTGCTCAACTTAAAGAATTTACTATAGGCAACCGAATAAGCATTCACGTTATTGATTTTTCCAGAGCAATTTTCAACGACAATAATGGTAATATATAATTAAAAAGAAGAATAGAATTGAGAAACTATATTTAGCTTGGCGTCATTATTCAACTGGCACCTTCCCAACACCGTCAATTCTGTTTGCGAGCTTCTCCATACCCATACAAGCGCACACACTGCATTTGCACTGCACATTCGTTCCGCTAGACTTGTTGCGCATTTCGCGCGATTCAAAACGTATCCGTAATTGTAACACACAGTAAGTAAGGGACAAGGCATTCGCTGCAGTTTAATTTATTCGCAGATCGCCGGTGCAAATGTACATAAATTGCAATCGCACATACTGTAAGCTCTCAGATTGATAATTTTTTCGTCTCACATTTCTCCGGCTCTCGAACCAAAAACACAGAGATGAAATGGATTTATCATCACCAAGTGCTAAACGAGATCAACAAAGTAGCCAACTAGTAGCAAGCGAGTGGGACCTAAAACGAGTGCAAATTTGTCACGTAAAAAGTGTCCTCATTTTTTTCAGAGTTACAATGAATACTTACAGTATTTAAACGCAATGGCGCACGCCCACGCAGTCGGTGCGAACGACGGCAAACGACGCACGTGAATGATTTATGCGACGTTGTGCTTCTTCCTTCTTTCGGTGTTTTTCTTTGCTCGTAAGTTGCAATGTAGTGCAACCAACGTCGAGAGGAGGTTGCATGCGCGTTGTTGGGATTGAAAATGGGAACGGATAACGAAATGACTCGACTTCTTGTTGCCTCGTGGGTATATGCAGCTGATTCTGTGTTAAGCCATATTAATATTGTCCGGCTTTGCTTGGGGACACCGCAGACTGTATGGCGACACGTCGACATTGCCACAGCGAGTGCTTGCTCAATGCGGCATTATTATAATTTAAATTTGTGTTATGACATTTTAAGGTTGTCTGAAGGGAAGGCGGGCGTGCTTTTATTTACTGCCGTCGGAATTTATCGATTTCGCCTCGATGCATCGCGAGCGGGAGATTTTTTTTTTTTTTGTAAAACAACTTTTCTCAACCTTACAATGGTAGTTTATTTATTGTTTGTATTGACTTAAATTTCAACATTTGTGTTTTGGTTGCGAAACGCTGAGAAGTAGGCAACTTTTTCAACACGAATACATATGGTAGGTCATGGAGTGTTTGGTTGTTAATTGTTGCTAAACTAACTAATTAATAATAGAAATGTGTAGCAAGGACGGTAGCTTCGTCTCGTCACCATTTCTGTTTGTTACGATATTTACACTAAGGCATTTAGCGTCCACTGATATGTCTATCTATCTAAGGGAATATTTTTCCTGCTTTTAGACCCGAGTGCCCGGTATAGTCGACGTGCCGGTGGGTAGCAGAGGCCCGAGGAGTTTGTACCTTCGACGGAATGGCGACACGTTTGGATTCACGCTGCGACACTTTATCATCTATCCACCGGAATCGCTCGCAGTAAGTATCAAATGTCAGATTGAATTAATGCCATCGATTTAATAAGACACCAAGCCACTGGCGTGTCTATGGAGAGACTGCGAGCCGCCCGGAATGTGTTAATTTGCGCGCCGCGCTGTGTGGGCGGCTTTCGCATACTGAATATTATGAGATGTGTCGTTTCGTCAGGAAACCGACGGTAGGCATGCAGCGGTGGGCGCTCTGCTCACTCCCATGGACACCATCTTCGTGAGGTACGTTGCGCAAGGTGGTCCCGCCGAACAAGCAGGCTTGCAGCGAGGCGATCGCATCCTGTACGTGAACAACGAGCCGGTAAGCGCGCTCACCTACCAGCAGGTCGTGCACAAGATACAGACGAGTCCGCCCTACCTGCATCTGCTCGTCGTGCCCAAAGAGGAAGACGTCTTGCAAAAGGTAATTTAATTGGTAACTCTTTAGAAGGCGTGAAATTATTCTATACATTGGTTATTGCAGTACTTTTCTGACACGGCGCACAATCCAGTGAGCAATCAGGCGCAGTCATTCGACGAAGCGGAGCATCGACGACGAGGCTTCCAAGTAGATTCGGTGTCGTGGAGGTCTCTGCAAGATACCGGACCCAACTATGGACGTTTGTGCCAGCGTCGACAACCTATAGTGCATCAACAAAAGAGTGCTGATAATATTTATAGTTCTGTGCACGATTTTGCGCCCTCTTATCATCGCCCAGTGTATCAGAAGAGCGCGGATAATTTGGATAACATTTACAGTACCACTGGGGAGATAAATGAATTGCAGCGCGCGCGCGCTCAGCCACAGGTGCCGCTGTACAGAAAGATGGGCCGCCGCTCTAGTGAATGCACCACCACCGAGAGTCTAAACTGTGATGAGCTGGCGGTAAAGGGGAGCAATTTCGGTACGAATTACGGCATGGAAGTTAACGTACCGTTTACGACTGCACCAGCTGCCAACTGCCGTATGGCTTTGGATGCCCGACGTCGAGAATCATCCTCATCCCTCGGCTCCTCCGCCAATGACGGCAGCAAAGATAGTCTGTTGAGCTTTGACTCGACGTCGACACTTACTGGGCATGACACTGACGACTCTGTAGCTATGGTACGACTAAAAAAGAGTCTGCAAAAGAAGGAGGAATTTCTTCGACGACCAAGCATACCTGCTGTCGATCAGCGCGTTCAGAAGGAGTTCTACCCGCGTCCGAAGAAGCTAGACAAACCGGTGTGGCCGCCGAGTGACTCACCAACGCGGCTCGCCAAACCCACGCACCACATCTTCCAGCGGGTGAAGAACGACATCGAGAGCGAACGCGAATGCATTGCCGCGCCTAATCAGCCCAATCAGGATGGCGGCGCGCCGGCCAGGCCGACGAAGATGTCCAAGGACTGGCCGTTTGGCACTACGCAGCTGGGGAAGATTCACGAGGCGCCAACGCATGAGGTGCATGTTAATGGGAACACTTCAGACGGCGATGAGCGAAGGTAAAGGCTCGAAGTATTAAAACTATCTTTGCACAATTTATCTGAATAAAATTAAGATAAATCCTTATTGGTTGATTCTAATGGCTTCGTATATTGTTGCAGGTATCCACCACATGGACATCAAATCGTTTCAAAGCGTGCTAAACAATTTGAATCGGGGCACGTCACGCCTGAAGATGATCCTCTTAACGCTGCAGATCGAACGACGTTATATCGCAGCGAATTGGCAGGCATGGCACAGAAAAGAGTTGTACCGAATGTTGCAGTGAGGACGAAGGAGTTTGAGACTAGGATGTACGAACCGCATCGGGATTACAGTTCCAGCTCTATTGCATCGTCAAATGCGCATCTGCGTAAAAGTTTCCGGGATAGTCGATCATTGGATAGCTCAGGTGAATATAAATGCTCTATTTTATTTTGATGGTATTTATGAATCATGCATTGCACACACGAGTCATTTTGCCATGTTTCTAACGCTAAGTGACATTTCACGTTTGACATTCAGGAAGCAACTGTAGCTTAGGTAGTAGCATCGCAGAAAATATGAAACCACTTCCCGGGAATTTCAGTATTCCCATCGGAAGTAAGTTCATTCATTGTATTCCACCCACGGATGGTCAGGCAACGCAAGGTTAGCATATTGTAAAGGAGTTGCATTGTTGTGGTACTTCGTTGTGGAGCACGTTTTGTTTTCTCCTTTCGTATTCTTTGATACATACCATGATTATAACCACCATAGTACTAATTTGATTGATGACTATTGGTAGTTGTTGATATTGGATTGTCATTTATTGGAGGTTTCCTCGTGATACTGTAACAACTAGCAGTTGAACATGATTCTAATTTTGTCTTGATCTCTTACTAAACATATATGGCAAGTTGTTAGTTTTACCTTGTTGTTTTTCCAATCTTGATAGTGTCATTTATCCCAGGAGAAGAATGGAAAACTAATTTAATAATTAATTACGAATCTTTCTTAGATCTACCTAATGATGTGCAGTTGATCAAAACTAGAGCGCGTTCCAATTCAGCCGGATCCTGGGCACAAGCTATGCAGGACAGCAAGCACGGTGAGTTACTATTTTCACCTTACTGTTTGCAGTAGATAATGAAAATGCATTTGGTGTTTGGTACCGATACGGATAAAACGCTGAAAGAGATTAAATTTCGTTTGGGTGGCATAAAACTTATTTTCTGTTTCTATAATTTCATTGAAATTAAGATGAAAAAATGGACACCACTTCAATTAGCACGCGTGTACAAGTTGCACAAACGGCCCAGGTTGTACCTACAGTGCTTATACCGCAGCCGGTGGAGCGTTTCCGTGCGACACCTTGCCTGTCAGTCACACCGGCCTCACCTGTCCCAAATGGTGCCGATGCGCAATCAACCCCCATTCCATCCCTCGCACCCAAACCTCATTCCGTACGCCCCACCGAGCTTGACCTCGGCGCACCAAAACGCCCAATGCGACACTTGAGGCCGCCGCAAGCGGATGCACCACCTGTTCCAGCAGGTACCTATTTGTTTGCTTCCAAAAATAGCGTGCCACTAACAAATGGTTGATGAGATTTTTCCAATAATGAGAAGGTTAATAGTTTTGTGTAATCAACTTGCTATTGCTATTGCGCGATATGGAAATTCATATTTCTTGTTGTTCCTTATGATTACACCAAATTATTTTGTGAGTAGGCAATAACCTAGAAATACCAGGTTAAACTATTTCAACTAATTTGACCGTTCACTAATTCAATGTTAATTGTTAATGTTTTTTTTTTTCTTGAAATGTGTGAAATGTGTATGGGCCTTTATCCTTGATTCGATTTGTACAATGATTCAAGTTGACTTGAATTGATTGTTGATATTGGAGGTTGCCTTCTAAAATAATTCATATTAATGATTAATTAATTAACGTGTTATTACTTGCAGCAGATAAACACTTGGTGGTGCGACGGACTAAAAATACTAACTTAAGTAAGTATTACTTTTGCGCTCTTTTACGATTTTAATTAAGGCCGCGAGCGAGGCAATTAAAAGCGCGACCAGGAGCGCACGCATGCCGATAAGCATCGCGTCGTGCCGAAATTCAGTCGCGCGTAAAAATGCAAAGTTACTTAATTAATTGTGTGTTGTTTTGTTGTTGCCTTGTTTGCGCAATGCAGCGGATGAGGAACGTGGAACGAGACGCGAATCCTACTTGAAGGCGACCGAAGGTGGAAGAATGCATTTCGAAAGCGCCGACCTGAGCGATGGCGACGTCTCTCCGCAACTATTGCGCAGGTAAGAAGAAAAAAATGCATGGAATGCATAAAAATAACACAACGATAGCGGAAATCCACGTCTTCACTATCTCAACCTAGTGGATGTACAATCCACGACTGTCATTTATTTCATTATCTATCATGGTGTACCTATCTGAGTTTGTGACTGGATAGTAGTGTTTGTGGATTATCTTGTCGGATATTTGGTGCTGGTTGGAAAATGGTGGCTTTGAAAGGTTTACAAAAATTTGCCTTGTGTATTATTTTGTTAAATCTCTGCATTTCTGTACGTTGTTCTGTACTTTCGTTTGTTGTCTAGTGCCCATAGAAGGTGGCGTCCGCCTTTATTTCCTAGCGACATACAGCAACTTCGCAAATATTTCGAAGATACTGCTTCCTCTTTGGGGTGAGATGTGAACCAATATATTTAGCGAATTGTCGACTAACATGCACATCGAATAACCTCATCTGATAACATTCATCATCGCATTGTACATCTTATTGGCATTGCAATCATCTACTCATTTTACTTATATAACTAATTTACTAATATTGGTAATTGTGGTGAGTCGCCATTAATAACAACGGGTGTCTGGTGACTCGAATGACCCTCTTGAAATGGGACAGTTGTACCTACGAAGAACAAATGTCCAATAATGAGTCATGAAGGAAGAAAATAATACTGGGCGATGTCATATTTTACAGTCTTTCTTTAACAAAAAAAATAGATTTGCGTTTGCCTCTAGGTTTTTAAAATAGTTCGAATTAGTTGTGACTGAAAATTGGCTCTCAAATGTATTTTCTCTATTTTCCATACTTTATTTTTGAATTATGCAAGTTTAGTGTTTCATTTGAAGGACCTTGTATGGTTTTTCCGTAGACGATTAAATTCAATAGATTCGGAGTGCAATTTCATGAAAGTCGTGCCTATGTCTGCTGGTAGAACGCTCGCTTATCTTGTGTAAATATTTGGGGTAGTGATTGCAGGCGGCAAAGTTGAACCATTGACGAAATGACCGAGCGCACGTCTGCCATCCGAAGTATCTTCTTCGGACATCGCTTCGTGTGTCAGTTCGATCATGTCCACTTTACGGCTTGTTCTAACGTAGTTACTTAGTGAAGAAACCGTTTACAGTTTCATACCGATTACAACTCGCGCAACATGCTTCTCCACGTCGTCGTGCTAAATCGGAATAGATATTGCAGGTTCCTATTGTTTAGCTCAATTTCTAACACCGGCGAATACGATAGATGACAATTGGCATAGTGTTAAAAACTGCTAATTATCGTCCGCCTTCAGTTCGCTTCTGCGGCAAGCACGGGCGCGCTTTGCTCTTGAAGGTGAAATCGCATAAATCCGCATTGTGTATGTTTGGTTTATGACCATTCGTGCCGCCGAACGCACGCGGTGCATGTGCACATGCGCTTGCAAGGGAAAGCGAGAACAATGCATAATGATCACGGCGCGCGCGTGCAATTACGCCTGCATGTCATTGTCTTTTAAATCAAAGCGCCGCACGCCACCGAGCGAATTTCCCGTTTTTCTCAGGCACATCGAAGCCGAGCCGGCAGCGAAAAATGCATCCCGACAACATACGTTATTCATGCGTAAATCACACATGCCTACACCACATGGTATCATTATCGTTATTACCATTCATTTGTGTGCTAATTGCAATTGCTTCGCGATTCGTTGGATTTGTTTGTTTTTGACTTGATGATGAGTCATAATTGTGCGATTGCTTTGGCGCAGAGGCAGCATCAGTGGTGGCAGCAGCAGCAGCAGCACTTCTCTCGAGCGCGACAAACAGAGTCCTCTGGTGGAGAAAGAGAAGCCACAATTTGTACGGGAGCGATTGTTACATCTTAAGATTACCGAGATTGACGGCAAGGTAAGTGAAAAGCTGTGTTGGGTATCAAATGTCATGTGACTGACGATTTCGTTTTAATGCGTAGAGATATCCAGATCGAAGTTGGAAACAAGTTTGGGCTGTCCTTAAAGGACCTAAGCTGTTCTTGTACAAAGATAGACATCATCAGGTGAGTCAACATATCAATTTTTACCACGATATAGCATCAAAGAGTGCTGGTTGCGGTTGTTGCGAGTGCAATGCTTTATATAGTAGTGTTCACTCAATGTAACAAAAATTGTCTTTCTCATCGCGTGCGGCATGCGGATTACAAAACATTGACAAAATACGAGCGTAAACTAAAACGCACGCAGAGCGCGAATTCCATTTTTGTCCACACACGCCGACGGGGTACAAAGTGCACACGGCTTGCGCACCTTTGTGCCTGTCCGATATGCCAATAATAAACTTCAAAAAGAAAACCGTCAAATCAGCGACTTTCGGTATTTCGGCCCCGATCCGCAGCGTACGCGTACGATTTGTTTAATAAACACTTATAAGGACAATTGGCATTGACCTTTTTGCGGCACTTTACGCGATACTTGCTTACTATGCCAGGCACTACGTGCGAAATATGCAGCCGAAACAGTTGCAATTTGCAGGAAAATAAGAAATGACTCGCAACCGTAAAAGTTTCGCGAGCAATTTGACGACACCGCGAGCGCGCTTAAAACGTATTCAAACGAAGGCGCGCGCGCGCGCATCGATATCATAGAAATTATGTCAACGCGCCATCGGTAGACGTCAAGGATGTTTGTTTACTGCGAGCGCGCATTCATTTGAAGATGTTGCAAACGCGCAATTAGCACGCTGATACCTTAATTAATTCACTGCGTATTGCTACTGCGAGAGAATTGACCGATTTTGCTCAATTTATATTCGCGTTTACTTCATATGACGGAGGCTCATTCATTACAAGCCTGATAATGTAACTCTTGTAGAGTTTCCTTCTCATCGGGCTGGTTTACGCGCAAGCTTAATTATTTATTATTACATGCATTATGAGAGTATTTAATGTGGATTTCACTTTTGTGTGCTTTTCGCAAACACGGATTGCGCGCGTTTCTGGTTTGAAACGAGTGTGTTATTGCTACATTGATGCGCTAGACTTATCATACTGCGAATCACTTCAAACATTCATTAGTATTTGGAAGGGAAAGTAAATTGATGTTCCACTGTACTGTATGATCACCATTTGTTTCATGATCATCCGTAAGGGAAGACGTGCAATCACGGTAGTTATTATACTACAAGCAGAACATTGACAAAACCAATTAAACTTATTTTAAATTACATTTTGCGGTTGGAATTTAATAGAGAATTTTCTTCATATCCACGTCGTACTTCCTCAAATAATAACACGAACAACAAGAGTGGCAATATGTAGCGTGGTATTAAGTAAATCCATTAAATGAATTGTGTAACCCACCCCCCTCGAACATACGCTACCGTTCGACGAACAACCAGTAGACTTTCTCGCGATACGCTTCTTCAGTGCAACCGCGCCGCTTTGCAAAGTAGCACCACAACTTGACCATAAATGGCATCAATCATAAGTCATACTAATCAATAAACAATACACGCGCGAATTGTTATAAATATTATACGACATAGCCGGCTCTATATGTAGATCGATTGTTGCAATATATTTAGTTCATGGAACTTTCTTTCAAGTTGGTCATCCAGTCATGTCTCAGTTGTAAGCTGCAAACAAAGTAGAAACTCTGGGATCATCGGCGACGACTTTGTCAGCCGAGTTTGAGCCAGCCATAAAGTGAAAATTTCAAGTGTGGGTGCGAATCCTAGACGCGAAAAATGCCCCGGTTTGCATGCACGAGCTAACGCGCAGCGTGGGCTATCTGCGGCTGCAGCAGACGACAGACGGGGATACTTGAAAATCTAGTTTTCGACCTGTTACCTTCGATAATAATTTCATTCATCGACGTGCGCTTTACAGGACTACAAGAAGGGCTCAGAAACTTAACGGCGCCAACAAAACGCTTCTGCGTCTGTTGATTACATTAGTACGCGTGATTAGTTAATTAACTAATTATAATTTGTGTGCACGTGCGACATGTTTGAATCGTCCGGCTTGACAGTGCATCATCGCGAACGCTCTGGTACTATCTCGTGCATCCCATCATTTCAGTTCCACCTGCATTTTTCCACGCACGGATTGTTTCCGAGGAAGTTGCGGCGATGGGGATCTACCGGATCTTGGGTACTTAATAACTCAATTTAAATATAAACACTTACCGAATGCTACCCATTATTTAATTTCACTCGTTTGCATGGATTTTAATTGCGTTGCATTAATTATATTTTTGCGTAATTGCGCTCTTTATCCGTTTTCGATGTTTTAAGGTCGTTCTTATTATACGTCGCGCGCGATGCGTAGGCACATAGATTACAAAATTGTGCAATCGAGCGCGTCGCTAGTGAATTGCAATGAGGCAGACGCACCGCGCACACACATGCATTGCACGCACTCTTTTCCAACTTTTCGTTTTATATGAAAACGGTTGCAATGCTAACGATGTTTGCGATTTGATTTCAAGGCCGTCGTCTCGCGTTGTTCTTATTTGCGCACTTTGCGTATGCTGCAGCAATTGAAAGACGCGAGAAGAAAAGCCTAACGGCGCACAAGACGAAGAAGCGCCATTATGTGTGGACGTGATTTAATTGCTAGAATTGTTCGCACTATTCACGATTGTGCGTAATGATCTACTACGTGGTTTTTAGAATTATTCGAAAATGATAATGATGAACTTGGGAAATATCAAAGTCAATATTAAGCGGCTTGCGCCTGATAAGCAGGCAATCACGGTTTTGATTAAGATTACGGCATTTGAAATAATTTGTTTTATTGAGATTACCGCATGTCTCATTTGGAGGTGGAACTTGACTTTAAATATTTATCTATGATTTTGATTGTTCTACTCGTAGAGCCCAGTCGGCACGTCGGAGGTCGCGGATCAGTCGTTGGCCAGCGGTGTCGACATGAGGGGAAGTTGTGTGCAAGTCGCGGAGGATTACACAAAGCGTAAGAACGTCTTACGCATTTCCTCAGTGTTACCTTGTCGCTCAGAGTTATTGCTGCAAGCAGAGAGTACAGAAGAACTCGCTGAATGGGTGCATGTCTTACAAGAACAAGTTGCAACTGATGTGGATAGCAAAGTAAGTAATTCTTGGAAACAACTGATTTCACTCTGGTCAAAATATTTACTTATTTGTAATTTGTCGTTTGCTTGTCATTGATAAGGACGCGAATTCTGGGAAGCAGCAGGCCGTTCCTCAAACAGTTCCAGCCGCCACCAGTATACAAGTACAAGGAAAGAGCAAACTGCCCACGTTGAGGAATCGTTCGCCAACTGGACAGTCTCCGGTGTCCAAGACGCGCAAACCGTCTCAAGTCAATGATCCATCGACGAGTCCCAAGTCCAAGACATGGCGGGGTCGTATGGCAAAACAATTCCGCAGAATACAGCATGGTGCTAGCTCACCAAGTTCACCAACAGCCCCAGAAGGGTCCACATTCGGCAACAATTTGGACAATTGCTTGCCATCGGATGATAATTCCTACGTGCCTAAATTAGTCGTGATCTGCACTGATATCGTAGAGAACCGCGGACTCGAGGTAGTTGGTATTTACAGGGTACCTGGGAACAATGCAGCAGTCACAGCCCTCACCGATGAGGTAAATAAATCATATGAGGAAGTCACGCAAATTGATCCTCGATGGAATGATGTCCATGTCGTGAGCAGTCTGTTGAAATCATTCTTCCGCAAAATGCCAGACTCTCTTCTTACAACCGCTGCATATCCGTACTTTATTCAAGCTGATAACATTGATGACCCAGTCGCGCGATTAGTTGAAATTCGCAAACTTGTTAAGAATCTTCCCATTCATCATTATAATACACTAAGGCATCTAATTTTACATCTACGGCGTGTTGCTGATAATCACGAGGTGAATAAAATGGACACGAAAAATTTAGCTATCGTGTTTGGCCCCACTATTGTAAGGACTGGCGAGGAAAACATGCAGAAGATGGTCAACGATATGACGCATCAATGTAAAATTGTAGAATCCTTGTTGAAATACGCCGACTGGTTCTTTTCAGAAGAAAGTGTGGAATCGTTGAATCTTCCTGCAGCTCCTCTTGCACAAGGAGAGATTTTTGCAACAGAAATGAAGACAAACACTGCACTGTTAAAGGATAATATTAGTAAGATGGAAGGGTTCACGCAGAGCAAAGAACAAAAAGATAAGTTGTTCCTGCAATCGTTGTTTGCAGCAGCACATAAACGTTATAGGAAGAAACCGAAGGACAATGATGAGCCCCAGTCACCGACTGGTATGGGTCAATTTCCTATCGTTCAATTTACGAACGTAACTAATGATCTCAAAGAAGTGAGTTATCTTTATATTCTTATTAAGGGAGTTAAAATTGTCTAATACTATATAATTTTATTACAGAGTACAACCGAAGTTAAGTCGAGCACAAATGAACCAATTCACGATGAGCCTGACTCCAAACCTAGGGATAGCAATGTCTTCAACTATAACAAGGACAAAGAGATGTTCCGGCAGCGCGTTGAGAACTTTATTCAAGAAACGCAATCGGTTCTTTCACGCCCTAGAAATAATAGTAATAATAGCTTAGGTAAGTCATTGTTACATTGAATCCGAATTTATTTTTTACATATTGCATAGTTTCTTAGAGTATTTAATTTTAGATGTGCCAAATCATCAATTGAGTTCCTCTTCAAGCAGCAATGTACGGCACTCGCTGACCGTTAACACAACATGTGACCAGCGCGTAATCACTAAAACTAACAGCGCGTCGAATGTATTCGGACGAAGTACGCTAGGTACGGAAACGTGTGTGCCTGCTAAAGCGCAATTCTTATCGTTTGGTGCAAAGCAAAACAGTTTAAACATCAATAAATTAAGGGATAGTAGTAGCGATGTAAGTTCCAATTCCAGCGACTACAAGGGTTCGTCAATGAGACGAGGAAGTTCAGCGGAGAATATTAGCAATCAAGACTTTAATGCAAATGGAAAGAAAGTTAAATATGAAAATGAGGTATGTTCCTAGTTATTATTGTTGTTCGTCAATGTGTTAGTTATTGTTTATCTTGTTATAGAATGAATCAAACATGCAGAGAACTAATTCATTGGATTCTTTGAACAAATTGCCAGCTTTAGATGATGGTAGGTGTCTGATACATGTCAAAGTTATCATAATCTTAATTTTATTAAATAAGGTGAAGGAATTTTGTGAATCAATGTGCAAATGTGTGTAGGATTTGGCCCACCCGTGGCTCCCCCACGAGGGTGGAGACCTGTTCGACCACCTACGACAATTCCGCAAAGGCCACCAAGAACACGCAACATTTATCACAAATTTTAAAGCCGTGGCAACCGAGGTACAAGCGACACGCGCTCCCCTTTCAGTGCAAGACACAATGTTAACACGCTTTCGCACAATGTAAATCAAATGCATCTCGGCCTTGCACCAGCTTTCATAGTGTCGCCGATGAGATTTTGGTTGTTTCTTTTTCTGATAGACTTACATTCAGAATTTAGAACATTTTTTCTAGATTTTCATCAGCATCGATTATGGCTTACGATTTGTTCCCATAACAGTTTTCTGCGTGCGTGACACGTTTCGATATTAATCTTTTTCCGCGAGCATGATTAAAATGAATAACATGACATTTTCATCAGTTTTCACAGGCTTTCTGACGTGCTCAAGTATGATGTGTTTCTTAATGAGGTTGTGTTTGTTGCAGGCGATCTTGTCTCGACAATGACAAAGATCTATGATGAGCGAAAGAAGAAGCTGAATCCGTCGATTTTATCCGATGAGAATATTCCCTACGTGGACGAATCTCCGGAGAAGATCTGTAGACAGTCGGTCTCGTATCTCAACAAAGAAAACATTCCCAGTTCGCCGAAGCTCTACCGAAATCCCAGTCTACATAAGAGTCAGTACGCCAACAGTATGCTGCTTACCACCTGTCCAAGCAACAATACCCTCAATTTTAAACTGAAGGAAAAATTTGAGGTTGCTGAGAAAGATGAAGACTCGACGTTTGGAGTGCAAATACCAGATAATGATAAAGTGGCATTGACGACGAGTAAGAAGGTAAATATTATAACCACTGGAAATTCGAAACTTCGACGCTCTGAGTCGTTAAACAAACCAGAGCGAACCGTTTCTCCACTGAATAATAAATTGAAGCGATCGGAGAGTTTAAATAAAGCAAACGATAGACTTAAGCGCTCTGACAGTCTGACGAAAAACGAAAAGACGGAGTGCAACATTAGTAAAAGGCGTGAGATCAGCGGTACTCGTCGTGGCAAAGACATGTTTAAATTAAAAAGGAAGAATGGGATGCCCGACCGTTCTATAAAGCGGAGGCATACAGTTGGGGGATATCCTGATAAAATTATTCTTGACAACCGAACCCGCGAAGAAGTCACCGACGACGAGAACAAGAAGGAGAAGACATTACGCACCAGTTCACCAGATCTAAGTTCTACACGGCGCGAACGGCTTCTACTTGAGGTAAATTTTTTTGACTCGGAGAATATGATACTCTCCGTGAGACAGCATCTTGTAGGAGCACGACCTCAGAGTTTCCCGGAGGCGGTATACAAAGTGCCGCTCGAATCTCACGTCTAACTGAATTATCTTGCGACTTAATTGATTCTAAATGCACGCTTAGTTCAAATATTGTCTGTGCCTTTAACCTTGAATATTTTCATACGGACGCTCTCTTGAGAACAATCAAAAGCCCGAAACGACAGACTGAGAATTACAAATTAATGTGCAATTTAAAATCACAATTAAGATAGAGAAGTATATCTAATAAAATTAATTGCATGATTTCGCGCAGGTATCGTTTACTTTGGGTCTAGTTGATCCCGCTTTTATTACAATATTTACTACATGGATTGCTATTATTTGTTCGTTTATTGGTTGGATAGAAATGAAATTTCTATGCGACAGTAAGCACACGAAAGCTGAGAGCGCATTTAAATAATTTTACATTATTATTTTATATCGATTTATTCCCTATTTGTTATTATTTATTTTGTATCTAAAACAATTTGCTTCATTTTTATATTATGTGATTATGATTACATATTCCAGGATTAGCAATTTGAAATTTGTGATAACTCTTCTTGTATAAAAGATAAAATATTGTACAGTTAGTTTATAGAAGTATGTAATTATAAAACGCGTTTTGTCGTGAGCGTGAATAATTTTTATATCTGCTAGCATGTTCAATCATATATTTCTCAATAATCCTGTTGTACATAGATTGATAAATTATTATTTTTAACCCTCGCCGCGTTGCAGTATTAAATTAAATACTGTGCCAACATGGGCATCAATTGCATGCAGTGCTATGCTATGGAAATATGAAGGTTTCCTATAATATTTTGTACATACATAAACAATTATTGAAAATACAGGATAGATCTATTTCGTCGCGGTAAGGTGATTTCTATTATTTAGGCTGTTTGTGACTTGCCTGTTACTGTTTTATTTTTATAGTTTTAAGAATAAATGTGTATGTTTGTTTTATTTCTGAAAAACGATTAAGTATTGAATAAAAACTATTTCGATGAAATTTCTTAATACGAAGTGCCAATGCTGGCGGAAATGCGCTACGAGCGATAAGGCTTCAAAACACAGGCCTCTCCTCTCCCGGGAAGGCTCCTGTCTCTTTTGTAATGTGGGGATATTCTAAAGACAATAGCTTTGATTCAACTTAAAGGTGAGTTGTCTTAATAAGCTTTTTTGGGGTATTGTTGAGTGTGGTTTCAAAGTGTTTAAGATTCATTATTAGATAGATTATATATTAGAACTTTGTTCTTACCTAAAGACAAAAAGTAAGTGTTATAGTGCAGTTTTTCAACATAATAAGCTTTTTTGTTAAGGTTTTTGAAGTAGGCGACGCGCTCTATCTATCTATAAACATCTACGAATTAGTAGTGGTTGTTGAAATGAGTTTGTTAACTCTGCCTAAATGCTTCTTGAAGCTCACTTGAAATCTATTTCGATCTCTAATGATGTTTTATCGGACATAAGGGAAATTTAAATTAAAGCAATAAAATAATCAATCTTTGGAGCATTTAATGAGATTTGCAGGAACTAATACAAGCTAATGTCTCTAAAATATTATTTGCTAACTCAAGCTTGTTTATTACTACAAGAGCTGTATACTAAATAAAAATATCATGTACGATTACACGCAAGCCTCTTGTTATCGTTAGTTGTTACTGTGGTTCGCGCGGTGTTAGTAGTGAGTGTGGTGCAAACATAGAGAATAGCTTGAACTGATTACCATATTTATTATATCACAACAAAGCATTTGGAAAATAATAACGACACCAACAGTGTATAAAACAGTGTAAAACAATGAGTACTGAAAAGGGAAACTTTAGGTTACCTTATTATGAAAAGGTTGGATTTAGAAGTGAAGAGAAGAAATCACTCGAATTGATCCTAAAAGATAAACCTTTGGATAAGTCAAAACTCCAAAAATTTTGTGTTGGTTTCACAGTTCCAGCACCCTACAGAAATTTGGTGTGGAAACTATTACTAGGTTAGATATTAATACTAATTTAATGACATTCATAACGAGCTGGAATTAAATGTAATAATTGTGTTACAGATATTATTCCTATTTATACTGATTCACATGAATTTGTTATGGAGCAGCATACACTGGAGTACAAAGAACTTGTTAGGGCACTTCATACAATGAGAATAGTTGATAGTTTCACACCTAAAGCACATGTGTTTTATGCAGTTTGGCTTCTTCAGAGTGGCAGATATAACTATGAATCCTGTCCACCTCATCATGATGATCAGTTTGTGCTATTGGCACATGTTTTCTTGCAACAGTTTGACAATGAAGCTGATTGCTATTGGCTAACAAAATATTTATATGAGTATATTAATAAGTACAAGAATGATTACCCTAAATTGTTGGAAAGGCTATGGTGTTTACTGGAAAAAGAAGATAAAGAATTATATGTACACTTGCATAAAACAAGTTTACAAAGAGCGATTCCATTGGAAAAGTGGTTTAACAGCTGCTTTGCAGGAATATTAAATGAGAATGCTCTAGCAAAGTATTTATTGATTATTTTATTAACAAAACTGTATCTGATATTGAATGCTTTTAGGATATGGGATAAAATTTGTGGAGGATCAATAAAAATACTCATCTTTGTGACAATTGCACTATTAACAATACAAAGACATGATCTACTTAAATGCACAACTTTGCAATCATTTCTTGACTGTCTCAAAAATGTAATACATATACAATCCTGTAAACTATTTTATGTAAATCACATTCCTTAATTTTCAGGTTCCTGAAGAAACTGCAGAGTTAATTGCTTGCAAGTCCATTGAAATGTGGCAAAAACATGGTAGTCCCAAGAATGTTAATGCAAATATGAATTAAATGCTTTGTTAATAACATGTATCACAAATTGAAAAAGAACTAGGCCTTTATGAATCAAAACCCAATAGTTTAGTTATTCTTCAATTAATAAACATGTACCATTCCATACAAGAATGTCCAACATAGAATATATGTGAACAATTGACCAAAGAAACCATTTGTAAATACTTGTCTTCGTGAAATAAAATATTTGTTAAATTGAGAACCAGCCTTTGATATAATCATAAACCAAAGTAGGAATACAGTGAAGATGTAGAATGCTGCTCCATATAATGCTGTAAGACCAAGTAATCCTAAAAATGTAACATAAATGTTTATATATTTAATGAAGATGTGGTACAATTAGAATATATAAGTGATTACCTGCAGTACAACCAGATAACGCTGCCATTGATGTTCGACAGTATTCTACCACGGTGGCATTATTTCTGATAGCCACTTCACTGTAAGCAACTGGTTGCACGTATTTATCACTTTTTGCTTTGCTGGACATTTTAAAGAGTTTGTAAAAGGTTTCATACGGCTGTAATTGATAGATGACAGATATAAATCTATTATTTTAGGTTAATCAAAACTGAGCGTGTGAGGTTGCCATCAAATTTGTGGCGCACATTTTTAAAAATTTGCACTGCTGATTTAGAAAGTCTGTATTTTTTATCATAAACGCAGGAAGCGCATCACGATGGTGTATTAATAGTAACTAATATTACAGTTGCGTTGTAATTTGTATTAAATTGCTGTATTAATTTGTGTAATGCACATTTAGCGATTACAAGAACTGCATAGTTAACAATTGTCATGTAGAATTCATACATATGTTCACTATATTATTAATTGAAAGTAAGTTGAACAAAGAAAATGATAATGAAATGTTTAGACAAGTTTAACGGATATTTGCACAATTTGCAGAAACCATTTGTAATATATAGAAAGTTCCTTCCTATTTAATTCATAGAGCACAATAAGGAAATTATATAAAAAATCAGTTACACGTAGTAAATCCAATACATAAAATTTTCAGTATAAGTAAAAATCAATAAGATTCAATCAATTCACGAATTGAGCAGCGTGTGAGGTGGTGTGCTGGATGTGACGCTTGCCTTTCACCTGAGTGACCAGGGCTCGACTCCCGGTTGGGGTGCGTGTCGTGGCAGTACGCTTTAAGGGACTGGTCCCTGGTGTTTAAATAATTCATAGTTCAAAATATGTTAATTTTATTTATTGTAATGTTTCTAAAATATGTGTACTAATAAATTATTCTTCTCTGAAGACATGTCTTGTAAAAAATAAATAGATTCTAGGTACAAACTTTCTTTTTTTTCAATTTAGGTGTTCTCCTAGTTTCAAAATTATTTAGTGTTAACAATATGTTTAATGTAATGTATTTGAATTACTTTATAAATAAATAACAATTGCTTCAAGAAATATAATTGTGTTATTATTCTTATATCCCTTAAAATTAAAGAAAATGAATGTTTAAATTTTTCAGGGTAGTTAATTTTTGAGATAAAAGATAGGGGTGTAAATTATTCTCTTTCGAGCCAAATTATTCGAGAACTTATAACTATAAATTCTGGAGGAACCGATCACGGGACTGGGCCGGGAGCAATTGAGCGAGATCTTCCCTGATCTGATATTGCCAGAGATCTTGTTGGACTGTTTTTAAACGACACGTGCATAAAAAATTAAAAATGCTGCCCCCCTTGGGGGGTTCCGTCCCTGCTTTTCTTGTGCTATCTCCAATTTAGTCTCCAACTTCTACCCTTGTACTTTCATTTTTGGATTCTCAAGTCACTATAGTGTACCACCCTGAACGGACTTGAATACTCAAATTGATTTTCTTAAGTAGCCGTCCGTTCTTGACTATATAGTATGTTATTCTTATTAGAACTATACTTCAACGCAATTTGGATATGATTTTAGTTAAAAGACCGGTTGCAGCCGGCGGGGATCGAACCCATCACCACCCGCAGCACACGAACCGGCGGCACTAGCCATACGGCCAGTGAAGCTCACTCCCCAAGCTGCTCTATATTGTCTATTTATTATTATAGTCTGCAACACGTAAACACAAAATTAGTCTCCGCATTCAATGTGAATGTTATGATACGTCAATATGTTCACCCGATAATACACACAAGCACATATTTACTGTAGATCATTCAATTATAATATAACTTCTATGCTGCATAGAACCATCTTGTCTGTTATCTTGTTATCAAGTCCAAAATTTACCACTAATATTAATAATATTGACCAATTAGTTTTAGTAACTGCATAAGAGTGCATTGCATTTTGGGGTCACAGTGGCCATTCATTAAATTATAAACAGAAGGCAAATGCTTTTTGGGCCATATTTCTAAACTATTAAAGCCACAGTGGCAATTCAGCAAATTAAGGTGAAGATCATTACTCTCTAACAAAGAATGCAAGTTGCAACTTCATAACTACAGTAAGTGAGACTGTGGTTAATAACAACCAAACCGTATTTAAATTTAGTGTGGTATGCAAGACAATTTTGCATCTTAATAATACTTATTTTATATACTTCCACTCACAGAGCCAAGTACATCTAAAATGTAGAAAAATGAACACAATTACACAAAAAACAGAATTGATGTGAATTTTCAAAGCCTATAATACAAACCTATAACTTACGCATGAATGGAAGTCAACATCTATTAGATGCCGTGGCTTAATCTAAAAAAGAACAAATTAGCTTTGTTCAATTAAATTTATGTATAATTTTAACTACATTCTCAAAATATTAAAAAACAGAACATTTTATATATTATTGATTGTTTTTAGGTATTCTGCAGATACTTTCAAAAATTCATTTTGACTAAATTTAACCCATTAATTGATATGTGTTAAGATAGATCGATCATACTTCGATCTCTTACCGCCGGAGCGCTGTGGTATGCGGGACGTGCGTCGAAACAAGTTAGTGTATGGTTGCATTGCGTCCTGTTAGCATTCTTATGTACTTTTTACCAATAAACGCTACTAGTTATTTTACGCATCTGATCATTAATAAGTCTCAACAATATGTTTAATTTCATTAATGCATGCATATAGTGATCCATTAAAGATGTTATTATTGAAAAGTTCAAACTTCTTAGGGCGACCTCTTAACTTCACTCTTTATTGGTAGATATATACACATTGTTATAGATTCATATTATCCTTAGAAATCAGCAAAACTTTAAAAACCTATAATAAATGTTAACTAAATATTCAGCCTTTTCTTGCATTATCCCACTACATGATATGTATAAAAATGGAACACTTGTTAATTTAAAAATATGTACAAAATCTAAAATGACTTACTCATTTGAAAGCGTCAACAAAAGTAAGTATGATATATTTTTGAAAGTATCTCAAATGTGATAAAGTGTATTTTAATACTTGAAAACAGATACAATTTAAGTGTTATTACTCACCTAAAGAAAAGTGGCTGGTAATGATGAGCACTTTCGTCGAACACTGAATAATTATAATCCTTTGTAATTTGCAAGTGATCAAGTGATGTTGTACCTACCCAGTGCTTTGCTTTGTAGAGTTTATAAAAGCTTAGAAATATGTTGAAAACTGCACTATAACACTTACTTTTTGTCTTTAGGTAAGAACGTTTTCGGTATGTTGCTTTACTGAAGAAGTTTTCAACATAATGAATCTTAAACCCTTCGTAACCACACTCAACAATACTCTGAACTTAGAAATAGCAACGAGATTTTGACGAGCCATAGAACCTGCCGATGGACGGTGTACAATTGATGCGCGCTTGGCTATGTTGTAGGTGAGTAAGACATCTGAATGTAAACAATAACAAACCAATTGAAACAAATTAACGTCCCGAAGAAGAAAAGTTTGATACTGATTTTAAAACATTTGCAATTAACTCATGCGTAATCAATACAAATGATAGATATTTCTAATTAACTTAGATGCGTCAAATTAAGACAAATCGATTGAGGAACCCTTAGGCTATAATGTAGCTTGTCTATTCTTTACCTACCCTGTATATGAGATGTGTTGGAAAAACAATACACGTATTGAGTACTTCTGGTTAGCACTTTGGCGCCGGCAGCCCTAACTCGCGTTACTTAACATTACAGCAACCGAAGGAACTATGGTCACGTCACTCCTGTTGTGTCGCCAGCCAGTTAACAAAACAAAATCAATCTAAATACTACAGAACACAAATTTTAAAAACCTACTCAATTTTTTTCCTTAATAGTAACCTTAAACAATTCAGAATATCTTATACGGGTATCAAGTCGTAAGAAGCAATATATTTATCAATTTTCAAGATGTTTACAATTTCAAAAGTGCGGAAAAGCCCATCATAAGTATGTTATTTTTGTTGTTACCAACTATATAATTAAGTACACAAGCAATATGTATTTAAATAGCAAATTATTTAACACAATTTGCTAACAACCTACTTCAGCTATCAACTAGACCAAATTTATTGAACAATTTACAAGTTTAACTAAGCCTTGGACGTTAGTTTAATGCTCCGAACTTTATGCGAAAAAAATTCAGATTTCAAAAATCTCCCAAAATAATGTAAAACGGTTAATCACAATATTTGGCCGACAGTCGCGTTGCAAATTCAAAAGCACGACCATTGGCATTAAATTTTCTAAACATACATGGGGTTTCAGCCCACGGCACAAACGTGCGAGACTTCACTCCACAAGAAGACGCTTCAAACAGCACAAGTTGCTTGAGTAGAAACTGCGTCGTGTGCAGTGAAACAATGTAATTTATCCTCAATGTTTCCAAATTCATGGAGGAATCCAAAAACTTGCCAACAAAGTCAAGTTGCGTATTTTCAACGCGGCGGAACAAGTCCTGAAAACAAAGCCATTCCTAGTATTGTTTTTGTTAAAATTCTTTTAATGACATACCGCTTTCAATGTTAACCAGACCGTACAATCTTTCCGCAGTTCCCATGTCTTCATTTGGCCCATCTACAAGTTGATTTCCTCCATTTGCGAGTGAAATTAACTGATAATATCCCTCATCTTGCCCAGCAACGGTACAAACTTCTGTTAAAAGGCTCACTTCTCCATCGCATCGATTAGCTTTGCGTTGCGCGAAATTCTGCTTTTCTAAATCCAACAATTCAGGATGCTTCTTTCTCTGGTGTTGTAAGAGTTTGGCTTTGCTTGCATACTGTCGGTGACACCAGCAACACGCTTGTGGGCGAGTTGTAAAACTGCCCACGGTTTGAGAAAAAGTTGGATTGGGAAGATCCATATTTTTAACACTTGCATCCGCAGACCGATGACCCAATGGCAGCGCTAATCCAGGATGATTTTTCAAAATATGAGCTTTACGTTTTGAACTAGATTTGTAAATCTTCTCGCAGTAATTGCAATAGTAATCTGTTGTAATCCTATAGATTGGTAAATTAAGCTCAGGGACAGTTTCTGGACTAACTTCGGGATGCCGTTTTGCCAGATGATTCACTAGCATTCCTCGACGTTTAAATCCCAACAAGCACGCATGACATTTGTAGATGAATCTATGGTAGTCTAATGGTTCTTGTTTCACTTTACGATCCGATTTCTCTTCGCCGTCTTCCTTGTGGACCTTCTTGCAATGTTCACGAAGTTTATCTTTGCGTTTAAATTGCTTCCCGCATTCAGAACAGAGAAACTCCCGATGATCTGAGTGTTTTAAAGTGTGCATACGAAGTTTATCTAATGTTGGAAACGCTTTGTCACAATCGGGACACTCATGTACTTTGTCACAATGGAAGGCTCTAATATGTTTTCGAATAATGCTGTACTTCATGAATATTTTCGAACAATGTGGACATGTATACTTTCCGTCGATTGAATGTTCAGGCACATGAGTCTTCAGCTCCAAAATATGTCGAAAACTTTCTTTACAAATCGGACATTCAAAAACTTTCGCTCCATCCATATGTGTTTTCATGTGGCAAGAGAGTGCGGAGTTGTTAAGAAAACGTTTGTGGCACTTATCACATTTGATTGGTTTCTTGGCATCATCTCCGTGCACCAGCATATGTTTTTGGATTCTTTCAGCAGTAGGAAAACCTTTGCAACATTTCGGACATTTGTATTTAGCATCTTGTTTTCGTTCAGTGGATGCAAATTTCTGATTATTTGTTTGAGTTGATTCATTATGTTTTGCCACTAATACTGTCTTTTTTGTACTTGAAATGTTCTCATCATGCTTTTCCAAGTGTTTTTGAAAGTCCTTGGAAGTTAGAAACTTTTTCGGGCATTCATAACAAGGCCAAAGATCATCCTCGTCCATTTCCGGCTCTAGTACGGAGAGGTTTCTCCTTTGTGCGTAACCAGGACTATAACCCACCAGCAATTCCTGCTTAGGGTTAATATTTTTCGTGGTAAGAAAATAAAGATGGTCATCTTGTTGAAAGAGAAGCAGATTTTGTTCAGAATGTTTGGTTGCCATTTGTACAAAAGACATCCAGTTAGCTAAATCTACAGACAAATACAATTTATTTACTTATGTTTATTAAATAATAGTAATGAATTTCACTTACTCTCATTAGATACCTCTAATTGTTGTAGAGTTCCATTTATATCAATAGATAAATGAACTTTATCCTGCTCATTCTTAATTTCATCAGTTCTTAAGACACCTTCAATAGGACCAAACTTTGTCCGAGATGGAACAAACTTCTTTGCAAAGACACTATCATCTACAATGAAACCATATTACCAGAATTAAAAAGATTAAAAACAATACAACATTTAAAATGGTAAGTATTATCCATTTAACAACTAAATTATTTGACTCTATCATGCTTATTATGATGTTGATCAGGACAATTTGGCCTTAAATTTACAGCATAGTAAAATCCAGCGCCTAGCACAAGAAGTATAATTAGATTTATTACTAATAAACCTGTAAAAAGCTTTTCAGCAAATGTTAATTTGACAATCATTTTTGCTATTTGATAATTAAATCTGACATGAAACATGAACTATCTGTTACAAAAGTGATGAATGTCAAAGATTAACAAGAAAACTTACCTCCTTTCTTATTTTTATTTATCACTAAATGAGAAACAGGTAATGTAGCTCTTGCCCTAGTCTGTATTGGTTGATCACAAATCTGTTGCACAGCCTCAACTATATCTTTGTCCTGCCCTGCAAACTCTCTACAATTTGGAGGGTTTTCTTTATTCATCCTTGCCTTAATATTTTCCTGTTCTAATCCAGGCCCATCTATATTTTCAGTGAATTGTGATTTCAAGACATTTTCATCCAAAGCAAGTAAGTCACTATCAAGTAAAACATCAGAATCCATAAGTTGTGAATCACCCAAACATCTTTCAACCAAGTAAGATATTCCAGTTGCCTGGTCTGTGATCAAAATATCTACATCTTGCTCATGTTCTCCTTGATTGGAAACCATGTGAATGTTCTGCACAACAGAGTTTGGTGTATTGACCATTTGCAGGAAATCATTTGGTGACATCTCAGCTTGATCATGTTGTTCAGTCAAATTCTTACTCCCCATTCCATCATTTGTCAGAATTTGCTTTGTAATTAGACTATTTTCTTGTGTGGAAAATTTTGTTGATGTATTGTACAATGGATTGTATTGAGGAATTGAATCCATTTGAGAACCCAACATTTCCATATTGTTGTCAAATTGCTGATAAACATCTGCAGGTTGTGTAGGCAATTGAATATCAGTTGAGGGCAGCTTAAAGTCATCTTTAAGGTATCCAACAGCAATGCACAACACTGACTCATTGTTGGTCCAGTCAATGCCATTAAGGGCTAGATTAGTGCTTTGAGGGTCCTCAGGGCCAGGTTGTAGAGGCCCTTTGATGCTTTGCATCATTCCGGTATAATGTCCATTACAAATAAATTTTAATTTCGCGTAGGATAAGGAACAATGAATACACTTAGAAATAATATTTCAATGTTATCTACATAAAAACAAAAACTAAAGTAATCTCGATGTTTGTTAGAATCCACCATGACAGTTTTACTGTTGTACAATGTTGCCAAATATTTTCTGACGTGCCTTTAAAAATAGTTTCATGTCACAATCACTGGCGCCGCCAAAATCAAATTTGTTTGTTCAAATTTTTAAAATAAAAATAAATCAACTTTTAGATTATTTTTGTTTAATTGTTGATGCAACATTGTAAATATCTAATGTATTGATTAATTTTTTTTTGATTTTAATTGTTTTAAATACATGTTTCGAATGATTTGAATTCAGAAACTTCTATTACATATAATAATTCTGAATATAAAAAATAAATACTATTACTATAACCCTGAAACTTTGGTAAATTTTTTATACTAATTTTATTGAATTTATTTGCCAAATTTAATGTAAACACTACTCATAGTTTAATTTACAATGCGTTATCACAATATTTGAGAGACGTAAATATAGAATGTTGTCACACGCTTAATATTACACAGCAGTTACAACATTAAATGTTAATAAAAATTGAATGAAATTGATAAGATCCAAACTTTTAAAAATTGTGCAAAGTGTAACAACGAGATTACAGAAAACACATGCTCAATTCGCATCTGGCTTCATGTGAGTATGCCAGTATTTTACGTGATTTGAACAGCTTTATTAAATTGACTCACTGATAATGAGTAGTGGTAATACATTATTAGATGAAACAAAAGTGAAAAATCAGCTTGAATCGCAGAAACAAACAGGGAAAAGGCCCAGTCGGACATTTTTATATATTGCAGCATGTACAGGTAAGAAAAATAGTTATTTTGTAAAAACAGAATTGATTAAGTAATACTATTAAAATTATTATCTACAATTAACTTAAACACTCTGAAAATATAAGCTTTTAGTATAGAATAATTATTAAAATGCCTAACAAGTTAAGTTAATTAATGAATTAATCTCTGATAGTAATTATATTGTAGACTGTAATAATTCGGCCTATAGGCGTGTAGATCAGTAAATTAATCAGTGCGTAAACGCTTCTAAAATCAAGTTATCTTATTATATTTAACTGAAGTTATCTAATATCAGTAATATTCCATTAGTCTTTATAAAATTGTAATAGAGCAATCGATTTATTGTCGATAAAATAATGTCAAGTAACTTATAATAATTTCTAATAATCTTTTATCTTAAAGATAAAAAAATATTTATGTCACAGATATGAAAAAACTCAATATTCTAATCATTATTATAATTTATAGTAATTTGTGATTTCAAACGTAATTTTTACAGAGTGTTTTATATTAATTCATCTGTATTCCTTACAGTTAATCTGTTTGCTTTCACCTGTGGAATTTCCTGTGGTTGGTCATCACCAATTCTACCCAAGCTTAAATCTAATGCAGAATCAACCCTCGTTGCATCTATCACAGCAGAAGATGAATCTTGGATTGGTTCTCTTTTACCTATGGGTGCCGTTATTGGCCCTTTTGCAGCTGGTATCTCTTCTGATAGATTTGGCCGCAAGAAAACTATCCTCATGTCAATAATGCCAATGCTCATTGCGTTTTTCATATTTGCATACGCAGATAGAGTCAGTTATTTCTACGTAGGTCGATTTTTGTGCGGCTTATCGGTTGGTAGTATTTTTACCGTGTTACCAGTGTACGTAGCTGAGATTGCTGAAGATGATGTCCGGAGTTCGCTTGGATCCTTATTCCAGCTTTTTATCGTTGTTGGTCTTACGTTTTCGTATGCCACTGGCCCTTACCTTGCCATGGAAAACTACAATCTAATTACGTGTTTAATTATCATTATTTCATTCTTTGTTTTTTCTCTGTACATTCCGGAAACACCACAATACTTAATTGCTATGAATCGAATGAAGGAGGCTGAAGAATCCCTTATGAAACTCCGCTCTAAAACCAGAGATCAAATCATAAACGAAGTGTTAATTATTAAAGAAAGTTTACAATGTGCAAGTGGAAAACATGGGAGTATTGCTGATATATTTGCTTCAAGAGTAAATAGAAAAGCATTGCTTTTTACTGGGCTTCTTATGGTCTATCAGCAATTTTGCGGTATTAATGTAGTTCTCTTCTACACGGAAACTATATTTGCCGCCACTGGGAGCTCTATTCCTCCAGATATCTCCACTATCATTATCGCTGTAGTTCAAACCGTGGCGAGTGTAATTACTCCCATGGTGGTAGATAAATATGGCAAGCGTTTTCTATTAATATCTTCAGCATTGATGACGTGCATTGCCGAAGTTACTCTCGGTATGTATTTCTATCTGAAGGAAATCGGAAATGACGTGAACTCTATTTACTGGCTACCCATTACGTGTTTGATCGTATATATGATTTTCTACTGCATTGGATTGGGTCCATTGCCATGGGCCATTATGGGAGAGATGTTCTCATCGGAACTTAAATCTACTGCAGCAACTGCCATTGCGTCAAGTTGCTGGTTGATGGCGTTCTTGTTGACAAAGTTCTTTGGAAATGTGTCAGTTATGATTGGCATTGGGGGATCTTTTTGGATCTTTGCCGGATTTTGTGCTGTTGCAGTCGTGCAAATATACAAGTTTTTACCAGAAACAAGTGGAAAGAGTTTGCAGCAAATTCAAGAATTATTGGCTAGTGGAAAGATATCGTAACTTATCAGTTATGTTGTGTTATAACAAAAAAAGATTTAAAAATTGTTTTATAGCCAAACCGTGACATTTTCTTATCTTTATGATATAAACTATATACAATCAATGGGATATTTTGCTAGAACTGTAAAGAATTTTTTTAAAAATCAATATGTAAGGTTCAATAAAATATCTGGTGCTATCCAATCACAGTTTAGTTATGACGAAACTAGTAAGTAATTGCCGTAATTGTGATAGTTGCTTTTATTGTGACATCCTGATAGGTATAATGTATATTGGCATTTCAAAGATTCCAACTAGACTTTCTAAAGTCTATCGCATAGCAGTCCTATTGTCTTCCTTGATCCTATAGAATGCGGAATAGTCGCCGTTAATCTTTCATCTTCTCACAACTTTGCCTAATTTCCCGTTAATCCGGTACGATACGGTTGCAAGAATAAACGCTGCTCTTTAAAATTCAAAAGGAACCGTGTAAACCTGATGTTATAAAGCTAAAAATGGTGTAATTGGATAAGCCAGAAAAGTAGATCTAAATACTTGTATACATATATTGAAGTAATTCAAACAGTTATGTTTGAACTTATAGATTTATTTTCATGCAAAAGAAAGTGGAAATTTAGGCTGAATTTAGTTTTTGCAAAAATATGTAATTGCAGAATATATGCAGAGAGAGAGAACATGTGGAACGCTCAGATAGATGTGGCCTCTATTTTGGCGGCAGGTAAGTACTTTTCAATAGCTGAATAAAATCTATTGCAGATTTTCTGTTTTGCAGATATTCACAGATTTGAAGATTTCTTTATAGTGAAGATTTTTGCAGAATTCTAAAAACAAGAAGGAACATCAGTACTAAAAAGTGAATGTAAGAGGTCTGTACAATCTGAGCGTTCCACCATCTTATTTCGCACACTTTTTCATCAATTGCAGTAGAAAGTGACAGCATGATCAATGGAACGTCATTAATCTGTATTACAGAAATTAAAAGATTAATTTGAAAGCTGTTGGCATCTAAAAAGTATTTGCAAAATATTTAGAAATAATGAACAAATTATAGAAATAGTGCCTTTTCAATATTTTGACGGTAAGATGTTTATATTATATTATTTAAAGTGTTTATAAATGCAGTTACACCATAGCTATTAAAAAGATGACTGGGACGATTCACTTTATACCAATATCACACGGTTTTTGCTTTACCTGAACCAGCGGAACGCAAAATTTGTCTCTAATTGTTCATCCACACTGCCCCAAGGACTCCTCAAAAATGATTTTATTCATACTGCATGGCAAACTTGGCGTAACAACAAATCGTAAAGAAATATAAATACATCTATCGCCAAGTTTGCACAATAATCATCGAACTATAGGTAATGTATCTGCTTGGTGTAACAAGTCACTAGGTATACGCATTTCAATCATTCAATAATGCAAATAGAAATTTTTAAATCGCAAGTAGATATTTAAATTTACAAACACAACAGCAGCTCATTAAATGGCATATCCGCCTGATCTTTCACACTTACTAATGTACTTATGAATCTCGTCTTTTGCAATTCGTCCGTTAAATTATTGTAAAAATCACTGCCGGCAATGCAGAGGAATTTTCGGTCCTCGTACTCATACCGACCCATTCGTCGCTGCACGTATGGAAACAAGTTACGAAGATAGATATTGTTACTCGCCGAAATGAAGAAACAAGTTAGGCACCATGTTGCCATTCCAATGGAGAAGGATTGAGTGAAATTTGTTAAACTGAAGACAACCCAATCTTGGAGAAGTGACAATTGGGATTGTTGAATAGCTGACTCAAATATCTACCAATTTATACATAAAATATCAATTAATAAATAAAAATAAGAATTATGAATTAAAGAACTTACATTAAAAACAACTTTACTCAAGTGCATTGGATGTCGTTGATGTGGAGATAAAAATTCACTGATGACTTTAGTAAGTATATCAGAAGGAGAGAAAATGTCAGTGAGAAGATTTGAGAGTGATACGGATAAAAGGTCTACTTCAAAAGGATATCCTTTTTTAATCTTGTCAAAAATCGCAGAGATGTTCTCGATGGATTGTACCAAATGGTCAGGATTGCTTGGAAGAATTGCGCCATCTTCGGAATTGTCAATATGTTCGGAATATTCTACAAAAAAAGAAGACAATATTCAAAACATCTCACAATTACATTATATAAATATAAGTCTTACCCATGTATAAACAAGTAAATAATAATTGAGCAGCGGGAAGTGAATCACTAGGAGAATTTCGTTTAAATTGCGACGCAGCATATTTAATAATTCGATTTCGGTATTTCATAGGAATTTTCTGCTTTAATAATAAACCTTCGACGCCCTTAAAAATTAACTCACCCTTTATATCAAAATAAACAAATGAATCCAATAATATTACCTTAATCAGTGGCAATAAAATTGAAGAATTAATATCTGGAGTACCTAAAGTCACCATCAAAGTCGTAAACACCGAATCAACAAAACATTCATCAATATTCGGCACTTCAACATTTTCAATCACATAAAATACCAATGCCCACACCAACAAAGTATGTTCCTCGGATTGTTGCAATATTGCATTATTCGACATAATATTATACTCAATATAATCGATTGCAATTGGTAAAAAAAATTGCATTTCTTCAGATATTCCACATATAACTGTGTTGTCAAGTACGCACATCTGTAACATGAATAATAATCCATGCAGGCCAGCAATACGACTCGAGAGAAAAGTGTTCTTAAGACTTTGGGAAATAATTTTTTTGATGTACTCTAAAATGTCTTTGTCCTAAAACAATTAAAACTTGCATTAAAAAATTAACAAAGCGGTATTTAATTTAACTTACTGGACAAATAACTGCCGCTGCTTTGCATACTGCAATTACTAAATAAAGATGCACAATCTCATCTTCAACTGCGTGTGTTTTGGACAATTCCAAGCACGTCGCCAACATCCAATTAAACTGTGCTCGATCATTGAAAATATCTGAAGATTGTACCATGGACTTGACAATCTCTTGTAGAAGTCGCAGTGGAACTGGTTCACTTGAAGATAGCCATTGTGTATACAAGTCCTGCTGAAATTGCAGGCATGACCGTAAATCCAGTCCTAATTCCCTTAATTTATCTCCACGTAGCTTAAGCATTTTGGCTGCATAACTTTTATCGTTTGGTTCCAACAAATTTGCTGACATTCGAAGGTACTCCAGGGACATTTGACTAAATGAATATGAACTTTTGATTTTTTCGATATTACCCTTCTCAAACACATTCATATGTGTATGACAGCTTTTCAAGCATTCAGGATACTCGAGTAGCTTTTGATTGAATCTTTTATGCAGCAACCTTAATTTTCTGAAAGTAGGAGTGTTTTCTGCAATGGAAGAGTCTCTGGGAACATGTATATATGAAGACACGCATTTGTTTCCAGGTTGTGGAAGGCACAAAGTTTGCAGGAGGAAAGCTGTGATTGCCTGAATAGCTAAACTATTTGAATGTGTTATAGCGTTAATGTCGTCCGTTTCCGAAGGGTTGGCACTTAACGCAGATAAAAGGGAGACCCATGTTTCTTCAAATTGCGTTCTTGATGTCCACCCTAATAATAAAATCCTAAAAAACATAGATTAATTGAATCCAAAATCATATGAAGCGAATCAATTGCCATACCTGTAAATAAACTCTTCTAAAATATCAACTTCCTGTAAATATTCCAGTGGTAGTGGAGGTACCTGCGTATTGAAGGCTCCTGTTAATGGCACACAGCATCCGGACTTCCACGCCATGGGTGGTGTCAATATGTACGAGTTTACCAATGGTAGCCTAGCTAAAGATATCACAATACTCATAATACTCCTCATTAAATAATTTGGAATCTCAACGCTGTTGATGTCTAGCTTTTCTAGCCAGCATACCAGTACGTACAATTGCTGCACCGCTTGACCAGCGGGCAAAGTGTTCTCATTGCTTAATGCCTCCCGTAAGGAACCAATCGGGACCGATGGAAGTGGTTCCATATCAGTGAGAAGATAACTTGTTAGTTTGTACAAACTATTGATGGCAGAACACAGCCATGTTACTTGCGCATTGGGCGTTAAGTTAACACATAATGGATTATTCTTAAAAATTAAATCCGCACAACGCAGACATATACTGGTAAAGTTTACATTGAAGGAAGCAGATGCTGAAGATTTGTCTATATTGAAAGAAATTATCTCCAGGCAAATAACTCCAAACCTTGTGAAATCTTCTAAGTTTGCTTCAGGAATCGTTAATTTCTCAAAGCGAAATAAACACGCTATGTATTCTGATACACAAGGTATTAAATCGATCAAGAATTGCAGAAATGATTCCTCCTGCAGAATTTCTGTGAGACGACTAGAGTATTTCATTTCTGCGTCAGTTGTGTTCCTTCCATATGGTCTATATACCTAAATTAATTCCAATCCAATTAAGTTCCAATCTCTACAGAATCAAAATATATTCACTTACATGATGAGATTTTGGCACAACAGTTCGTAAACTATGCACAGTCTTCGTGGTAAAATCAGAAACAGCCTGCAACATCTCGGGAACGTCCGCATCATGATCCAGGTAATTTAAACACCACGATAAACAATCATAAAGTATCTTCTTGTTAAAATCCTTGTGATTCATGATTGTCCACAACTCATCATAGGACAACTTATTTAAAATCTCCGCATATCCTGACGACATTTTTAGGCACAAACATCTTTGTTTAACTTGAGTTAAATACCATGCTTTATCTATAGTTAAGTTTTTGATATATTCTGGTTTTATCGAGCGACGTTGATCAAAATCTAGCGGACTGAAGTCGTAAAACTGAGATGACAACTTGTTAAGAAGTCCTATTAAAGTTTCATGTCTTTTAACTAGTTTTAATGCTACAAGTTTTTCTAGAATTAAACTTAGATCTTCCTTTGGTAGCTGTTTCTGAACTTCCTCCGGACTTAGCGTTAAGAGGTACTCAACTTTTCTACTTGCAAGACTAGAAGTTTGTCTGTTGACGGCTAGAATCTTCGAGTCCAAAACTTTAGGCAATAAAAACTTAAGCAGTGTTCCAGTTTGAGATTCATGCACATTCTCTAAACATTTTAATATTTTAGACTTTGTGTTGATTGTTGCCGTTTCTAAGCATTTAGAGTCAATTGCTTGGATTAGAAGACTACTAGCTGCTTCATTGCGATGTATAGAGCCTAGTAATTCATAGATTGGAGGTTCCTGATTATGTTCTACAATTAATTGAATGTTGTTTACTAATAACCATGCCATTTGTTCACCATCAGAAAGGATGTGTTCACTCTGAAATAGATAGTAAAGAGTTAAACATCAAACATATAAAATGAGGGTCTTAGTTGGAATTATTTTTGTAGTTTACTAACCAGGTAATCTGCAAAAACAATTGAACCGCCAATCCGAACAATTTCCATATTGATACATTTGACTTTTGGTACAACATCCGAAACTCTGCAACATAAAGTTTAATACTCATATGGAATATACTATTTTCATAACTTACAATTGTAAATCAATTCCGTAATTATCAGTAATCTGAATAATATCTGCCCAAAATCTGCGATTATTGTAATTCAACAAAGTCAAAACATAACACCACTGAAAAGTCAACAGCGGACTTGTCGGACGTAATTGCAAGAATGATTTATTTGTTTCTTCAAGAGGAATGCCTTCAACTACATCGTCCATATCACCTTTTAGTAGACTAATCGCAGTGGTTGTAATTTTATTATGAGTGGCTAAAATGGACCAATATTCAGAACTGTAGAAAATTAGAATATATCAATATTTACCAGATTGGAACATATATAAACAATAATTCAGGAAACAATGCAACTGTAAAATGATATTCGTCTTCTCACCATACAATACATTTTGAACGCAACATTTCGCAGCAACGCCTATCGTTCTAAAAATATACTTTAAGAAAATTACTTCTGGCGTAATCCTATCAAATATCCCCGTTGTTTTCGAAACGTTCAAAGGATCATGTAAAACCTTAAGCTTTTCAAAAATACAGTGTGGAGGAATTTCCAACTGAATTTCTTCAATTTTAAGCAGAAATTTGTTTTCGCTTAGTTGGGAAGTCATCAGTAAGAGAAGATTTATCTTTCCTAGAAATCTATCACACTCAACGACACTAATGTCAATCGCCTCTTCAAAGAAAGCGATAAAAATATGACTGATAGGTTTATACACACTTGAATGAAGTGCGAACAACAAACTGCGCGCTGCATCCATGCAGCCGGGAACTTCCAGTTCTATTTTGTTGTTTCTAAGTTTCTGCATAAAAGTGAGAAATACTTGTTTAGACCATCTCACCCATCTTTCAGAGTTGTCGCAGTACTTGCAATCTTTCAGTACAAGCACTAAGAGAGAAATTATTTCTGAATATTCAATGAGCTTCAACATCATGGAAACGAGCACCTCCCTTGTGGTTTCCAATTCTTTGAAATCAACGGTGTTTAGTTTATTTCTCAGTAGAAACACGTCTTCAACTATAGGTTTTAATGCAGGAATGCAGTGCGTTTTTGGAGATTGCCCACTTGCCATTAATCCATCGCAAAGGTGTATTATTTTTGGGATGACAATAATGCTCTTTGTGTGTTGCTTGCCGTAGGAGAGATGAACAAGAAATTGGAAAATTTTTGGTATTAATTCATTTGCAAGTCTAAAATCAAATTATTTCCCTTATATAGTTAGCGAACACAATTAAAGATTCGCAATTTAAAAATCCCGTTCAAAACAAAGCTTTAAGTATTTAAATATTCAACTCACCCAATTTGTCCTTCCTCCATATATTGAAATTGTGTCAAAACAAAGTCAATAAAAACTTGCTCTGAGTCCAACATACAATAATTCACCCTCAACAATACCAATTGACTCAACAGTTGAAGAACATGCGCTTGTAACTTCGTATCACTTGTTATCGTATAATGCTTCAAGGATTTAATAACCATTGGTTCAAAAATCCTTATATAACTTCCCAGAGTCTTATCCATATTTTTGTTGATTATCTTTTTATAATCCTTACGGTGCACATGCCCCATTACAATACAATCACCATCAACCTCATTTTTCGAAATCTGATTAAACTTCCCAACACAATTTGATATATTCATAATTGGAACTTGTCCAATGTAATAGAAGAAACCAGACATATCACGCTCTGGATTGACTTTTCCAAAATACTTCACAAACTCGTCAACATCTGAGCAGATATTAGTTCCGAATAAACTTTTAAGCAGTTGTCTTACACATTGGACTGTCTTCGTTGGTTCTAAATTAAAAGTAGATTTTAAATACTGCAACAACTCCTCGGCAATTCTTCCAGTTTCTGTTAATGTAGCAATTTCCAAGATTTGGCATAATGAGTACAACACTGCTCTGAGAAAGTTCAGGAAATTTTCACTAGCTTCAGTATTTAAAGTAACTTTGTAGTTGTTATAAGCTACTTTTAAAATTTCGTAGATTTTCATATAATGAGGATTATTAGAGAAAAATCCTATACCATTTGCTTTGACATCGGCTTTTTTCTCGTTATCTCTGTCAACTGCTTTACCTGGAGTCAACACTCGTTTGTCACCCAAATCACTTTTCCTTCTTTTCAGCGGAGAGATATTACTACTAATTGGCAAATTTGGTATCGATGGTTTAGCTTGATGCAGTGAAGTATTCTCATCAATAACATGGGCATAAATATTCAGAATCTTCACCAAGTGAACCAAATACTCTTCTGAGATTAGACTCAGTTGTTGGTCAGAAAACAAATCCCACAATTTCCGATGTTGCTCTTGATTTAGTTCGGATGAAGATTTTAGATTTTCTAGCCATTTCCCGGCAAAAAGATTTCCCACTAGTTTTACCAAGTGAAGATGACAGTTTATATCATAAACAACGGTAGTGGTTGTTAACAAATTAACAGTTAAACTTAACAGATCTCTGGAAACAGTGAAAATCACTTCTGGTATTTCTGATGACGTAGAATAACATCTGGCAAATGCAGGTTTTTCTAAATTAATTTTTAAACTCTTAAAACAATTCCACGTATCGCGATAAACAGTGACAGGATAAGCGAAGCTTAAGTTACTGAGTGTCTCAACGCATCCCAACTAGAAACGATTAATATACGATGAAATTCCAATACGCCCAAATAAAAATATATTTACCGTGTAATATTTCGTACTCTGTGTTAGAAGTTTTTGATAAAGTTTCGCTACAATTCTCGAAAGCGACTTTTCCACCAAATCGTCTGCTTTATTTGTGGCTGATTTAAATGGAAATGGAAGGTTCTCAACTTGTTGCTGCATCTTAATGTTCATTTCAAGATGATCCTCTTTTATTAGAGGTAAATAAGTTTGTCGGTGTAAAATTGCTTTATATGTTATCATGTTTTCTTCAGGGAGATTTTGTTCAAAATATAATAATGGAATTATTCTGAAAAATCCACTTTAAAATAATCTACTTCCCAATTTTGTGGGAACTTACTTGATAATAGCAGTCGATGTTGCATTCCTTACACGTTGATCTTCATCCCTCAATAATTCCAATAAAATATTATGAATGACTTTATTTTGAAACTCTTTACTTTTTGTTACATGTTCAACGGTAACGTATGAAAATGTTGTGATCAACTCAACCAACTTAACTTTTACCAACCAGTATGGATCCTGTGCCATTAATGGTAGATAATTCAAAATTGACACAACTTCTTCACTGTATTCTGATTCAAGTAGAGAACTCAGACAAGTTGTTAAAGATGTCAAACATTGGCGAGTACAAGTTGAGGATTTGTCTTGCAATCCCTTAAAACGAATTATTTATAGATTAAAGAAACAAATAATAAACTAGAATTTAATATTTCAATGCAAACCTTTAACAGAAAATCAATTAAAAATTTACTTTTCAGTAGGTCATCACTGTAATCAGAAAATGCTTCTATCCACCCATTAAAATTTCCAAAACTTTGCAACAACACAGTCCTCATAAAATTGGCAATCAATACACGTATTACGCCGCGTATCTGCGGATCATCATGACATTCATATAACAAAATGTCGGATATTTTTTGTTTTGATGTTCCATTCACCTGCTGTTCAACTGTATTCTTGTAGTTCTTATCTAGATATTTGACTAGTGCGTTTGGATATATCTGAATTAGCGTTGACATGCATGTGAGTGCCAAGTTTTTGATAGAAACCCGAACTGATGTTTCTGGAATCGTCGTGTTTGGAACACCATTCAATAAGAATTGTTTAATAAGAAGACGCGAACAGAATAGAAGTGAAACATCTTGATCCAAATAATCACCAACATCAATGCCCTAAAAAATAAAAACATTTCGTCAATAATTAATGTGTTAGAATTGTAATAAACTATTTACCATTCCAAGATATTCACAATCAACTATACTCGATTTCTCCTCCTTCTCTTCTAGTCGATTCGAGAAACTTTTCTCTGATGAATTTTCACTCAATATTAGCTTATCCATGTTGTCAGCAATACTCTCACTTTTAAAGCTATCTGCATATTGATCATTGATTGTCCCCATTTGAATATTACCATACCCTTGCTCATTACCTAATACAGGATCTCTACATTCATCATTCTTCACATTATTCTCCAGGGCATTTAAAATAGACTTTTCTTCATCTTCCCTTACATAATTTATATTAATAACTGAAAGTTTTGATTCATCAATCCACTTTTCAATGTCTGCACCCGTAAAATCGGTCAAATCCGAGTCTAGTAGTAGGTTTTCTTCTGATTTCAGTGTGGTTGCAACACTCACTTGACTTGGAGATCTTGCGCGGTTCTTCGCTAATTCTACGTGAAATATTCGACATTTCCCAACGCCTGTTTTCTGAAGTAAGATTATCTTCAAATCAAGACTCAAATTATTTAGTAAAGTGTTGAGAGTCTCCAAGGAAGAGTTGACAACGTTGTGATCTTTGTGCATGGTGTAATATAAGCACAATTCGTAGATTTGTAATAGTTTATCTGTAGATATGCAGCTTTCAGTTACAGTTCTTCCTTTAAAATGACTATTCATTTTATGTTTGGCTTCAGAATCTTGGAAGTGTGGGATAATTGATTTCAAGCATCCAAGAGCACCCAAAATTAATTGATCTGAGTGTGTTTCCTGAACTGGAATTAACAAATCTACAAAAAACAAAAGTGAAAACATTTGTCACAAATTAAATAAGAATGATTAAACTTACCAAACAAGTAATTAAAAACATAACAAAGAAAAACAAATGGCGCTCGGTTATTTAAACAAACAGTTAGTATGCAACTCGCCGTCATTCGCCGAATTGCAACTGATTGATTCTGCACATTATTCAAACATGCTTTCAGTAATCCTTTGATGTCATAATCCATAGTGAATGGTCCTAAAGATCTCATTATGTGTGGCAAACTTGTAGATAATGTTTCATGTACTGATTCCTCATTCCTTTCAATGACTTTAATCAAAGCTGGAATTATATTTGTTACATACACTTTGCCTTTCTGCGGTCGAATGTGATGTGCAAGCAGTGCAAATCTCCACAATGCAGCTCGCAGTGATCTAGCTGAACCATTTTGTTTAATTCCCTTATGCAATTCAATTTGAATCTTAGTAATGCTGCCATTACTCATTCCCTATATAAATATAAACCACTGTGTAGTAAATTCTAAGCAATCATATATTGTTTTAATCTTACTCTGATTATTTTATTCAAACACTCATCAGCAATCATACGAATATCAGCTTCAGAGTCATCACATAGTTGTAGCAAGACATCAATAGTACAATTAAGTAGACTACTAAAGTTCTTCAATAGTCTTAAGGATGGATTCTGAATTGCTTCAACAATGACATTACAATGCTGTACCTTTTCCTTCTTCCTGTTCATACATAATTGACAGATTAGCAAATTGTTCTATCTAAAAATCATAGAATGTTGAATATAGTAAACTTACCTGTGTAAAACATCACCACCTGAAGATTGATTGACATTTATCAGATGTTTTAAAGATTCTAGAGATTTTAACAACTTCTCTTGAGTTGCCATTGCTCACGAATACGAATCACAAGATGTTATTAATTGGTTTTATACACTTGGTCATTGCAATTAAGTCACTTTTCATCTGCAGGATATCAAAACGAAAGTGACGAAGGATCCGCAACTGCTCACAACCCTCGCAACAACTGTTTACATATTTGACACATCAGATGTCGACATTTTCATACGGATCATATAGAATGCAACGCATTTATTTTACCGCCAAGTTTAAATTGTTTAAACTACTAAAATACCGCTGGAGACATATAAACGCTGTAAATAAAGTATTTGTGTACTATTACTCTGTGTATACAGAGTTTATAAAAAATTATTTAGGTAAAATTTCTGAAACTATATAAGAAAACTGCTTTGTTAAAATACGTTTTCTAAACAATTTTTGCATATATTGAATGATAAGACATTATTGAAATTCTAATTAAATGTGTAATATATTATAGTGTAAAATATTGGGTGTTGGGTTAGACATATATTAAGAATTGCATATAAAAGCAAATATATTTGAATTCATTGTAAAGAGGACGTTGAAATAAAGATATATTGTTATTTATATTGATATATAAATGCTATTATAACGATAATGATTAGCTAGTTCACTGATCCTGACAAATTGAAACGATAAATAGTCGTATCTATTTTAATCTCGCGTTTAATGTATATGATCCAATGTGTTTCAGAGATTATATTCAAGTGCTATCAAGAATTAATAAATAAAATATAGAATATGCTTTCTTTTAATTGTGTTAATATGCCGTTGGTGTTTTGACACCTACTGCTATATTTAATGTTAAAACTTTTCCAACTTGTTGCTTTTTTAAGTATACGTTTTAACAATAAATAAATACCATATTAACACAAATATAAAACACCCTCTTTGATGGATTTGTTTCTAAATGTCTTGGAACTGCGTAATCCCGCTAATTGCTTCTGATGTGACATAAAAATGAGTATTTTAAAATACAATTTAATGCATTCCGTTTGTTTCATCCGCTGTGCTTAATAAATAATTCATAGAACTGAATCTCTAAATAAACAGTACTTTCAATTCTCGAAAAGTAATCGTTCGTTCAATATCTGCTTCGATGCTCTTATTTATCACTTCGGTTTGCAGTGCTTGCACTCATTGAAATCTGATACGACCGCATGCATATTCATTGAAAGCATTCGCGACAAGAGGAATTACGTAAATTTGCAGCAAAGTGCGAATTAAACAAAAGACAAGCATTTGCTCGCATCAACGCACGGCATGCACAGTCGCGGCCGTTTGCAATCCAGCATATTTCCAAGGAGGCGGCACAGTCACGTTCACAAGCCGCCCACGAAGAAAGCGTAGCGCAAGACCATCTAGGGATTTAATATCTAATTATTAGCTCAGCATCAGTATCTGAACCAACAGATGCCAATCCTCGGATTTTATCGTCTCCTAGGGTGGTTCCAGTGGTTCCAGTGATGGCAAACGCAGAGATCGTCATCTAGGTGTAAGTAGGTTTTGCAATCGGAGCATATAGAAACTCGAATTGTAAGGTAATCAGCAAACTTTATATATACTTCGGTTGGTTTGGTAGTCGACCATTAGTAATTTTATGTCATTGATTTGCGAACGGATAAATGCGCCAAGCAAATTGGTTTACTTTGAATTGTTCACCTGATTGAGATATTTCTTAATATAATTAGTCAACGGGTAATTAGGGCTATTTAGATCAATAAGATCGCTATACTGTTTTTCTAGCATTTTATTCTTAATCTTCGTACTCCAAAAGCACTGTTTTTTGGACTTTGATAATATCTAATAATAACAAAGTTAGCTGATATTTTAGTAAATCCAAACTTGAACTAGAAATTACAATATAAAAAATCGTGTTCTCTACTTGCACCGCTAGCACCACCTACACCACCTGCCATTTCAAACAAACTATGCAATAGTTGTTGAAACTTATTTGAATCTACATTTTTTGTAATATAAACAGTTTATTGAAATTCCATCAAGTGTAACGTGGAAGCGTCGTAGAAATACTCGGAATATTAAGGTACAATGTTGCAAAATTATTTATTTTCTTCAATGATATTAATAAGCTACAAAATTACCGTCTTTAAAATAAAACATTTAAAAAATTAAAAATAGTTACTGACATTTACATAATGTTACTTTTATACTTTATAAGAAAATAATTGATACTATTTTCATTTTTACTGGTAAAGATTCTAGTTTTCAAAGAAATTAAATTCACAAATTAAAAAAATAACATAAGGGCCGTTGATCCATGGCCTTTTATATGTACAAAATATATTATTATCAAACTAAAATATTCATTATGTTGAAAAACTGCACTATAACACTTACTTAAAATTGATTTGTAAAACGTTTTCGGCATGTTGCCTTCTTCAGATACTGAAGAAGATAATGAATCTTAAACACTTTGTGACCACACTCAACAATACTTCAAACTAAAATATGTACCAAGATAGGACGTTTACATCGTTTACATTTTCGCTAAACTTTTTCTAAATTATCGCCATTAATTATTGACCCTCGCCAAATAATTTTCATGCTTACACACTCAAAAATAAAAAGCTTCGGTTATAACATTTCCAAGAATTGTAGTGATAAAACAAATACTATCGACAAATTGTGTGAAAATCAGGGAAAACTGGTTGAAAGCATATTCGGTATTTTCTCTTCTATGCCAAAACGTGTGAAAACATATTTATCTTTAAGGTTCAACGTTGTTCGTCATAACTTCTTCTAGGATATTTTACGTATGACCGAATTTTCTGCAGGTAAGGACAATATATGTCCTGAAATTTGTCAAAAACATTTTTGGTATTTTAAAGCATTTATAGATAATGTTCCGAGATTTACGTTTTTTTTTTTTAGGACAGGTATAAGCATGAAATATAATGAGCTTAATGCTAATGTATTTTATTAGTTTTGTTTTGACTGTGTCAGTTTTGTTCTAGATTCCATTGAGTCCAGATAGAAATGCACAAGAATATAGCCCATCCACGCACATGTGCGCTTTGTCTATCCAGACTTAAACGTTTTAGAATCTTTCGGTCTTGTATACATTGGCCACATCGCGTAAAGCTGCTTTTATCCTGTCACGTCGACTTCACATCTGAGACAAGTTACAAATTGGGTACCAGTGTTCCACATTTGTTATTTGCAACGTTTTAATTCGATGACAAAGCGCTTCAATCTAAAGCAGTAGCAATTTCCGTTCTTTGGAAACTAAAACTTAATGGTTGGTGATTTTTGAGTCAGCGATTTTATTTGTCCGGGTAAGTAAGTAAATATTTGCCGTCAAAATTGCTATTTCTCTGTTGATCTGTTGATAATTCGAGTTAAATTACTTTCAATTCGGAGAAGGCGAGACGATTTGCGACATCTTGCACTTCACCTGTTTTTCCGTCTAGTGCGGAAACCTATTGCATGCACAATTTGCGTTCCTTATCGAAGTTGAAATTGGTGGGTGGTGTAATTTCAACAAGTGCACTTCACAATCAGCACTTTGATGGTTTCGACTGATATCTGTTGCGTTAAAATTGATATCTTCAGATCAGCGTAATTGGAACGTTATACAATATGTTCATCAAGCCTTATATAAATTGTTAAAGATTAACAAGAAGACATAAATTTAATAGTGATATTTGTAATGTGTTTGCGAAAGTTTAGAGAAAATAATTATTTTGTGTTTAGAATTTGATAATTAACGGTATCAATATTCTCTTGATTTAATTTACATCCAAACAGTATTAGTCAAAAATAAAAAATCTCTTGCATTATCTAAAATTTATGTTAAGTTATATGCACAAGCTTGGTTCTGGCCCAAACAAGATTGTTTGTTAAGGGTAGATTTACGAGCATTTGATGTCAGGACCTCGTGATTCTGTCAGATTTCTGCGTCTTTTCGAATTATCTCAGCAATTAATTGAATCTAAGGAAAGTTATTAAATAATTTCTTAGAAAATGCTGAATCGGATGTTAGTGGCAAGGTTTTTTCATGTATATTTATAAATTGTTTTCATGTCAACAATAATAAACATAATTAGTAAAAATTTAATTTGTATAAAATGTTAGGATAAGAAATTATTTTCTTATATATATATATATATATATATATTTTCTCTATATCTCTATATTTTCTCTTTTTTGCCTCCGTAAAGGTCAAATTTATTAAATGCATCCTCCTCGTGACCTTAAACTTAAACACCAAGCAAGCATCATTAATTTCAACATGGCAAATGTGCACAGTCTCTGCCACTTCTGCTTCTCATTGATGTGTAGATATAACCTTCATCAATGTTAAGCTTAGCAGAGTGGTTCGTGTGCTTGAACAATACAAATTCGATGCGGAAAACAGCGTCGGCATATCAGTTATTTCAAGTCTTCATTTATCTGAACAGCACAATGCCAAGCACAATGAGCAGTGCAACTTTCACCTCTACATACAATGTAGCTGGAATAGTAAATCCCAATCATGGCATGGAATTGTGGTTGTTGCAATTTATTTCTTCACATCACGTGCGCGATTGTCGGTCCAAAGTCGTAGGGGTGATTACTGTGGAAAGTAAAACTAATATGCGGATACCAGAGTGAATTCAAAGAAATCATGATCATGTCAGAAATAAACTGTCGTCTGAGAGATGGGAAGAAAGAAAAAGTAAAAATGAAATGTTTTTACATTTAATTTGCATGTTAAATCGATTTGTTTCAAATGTGCTGACTAACTTTGCTGGGGAATTAAATCCTAATCGCTTTTGAACGAGAGTAAATATCCGGAAGAAAAAAGAGATAAAGTGCTTAGGTCTATTTTTTTTAGTTTTAAATTAAATCCAAGTTCTTGTAAAAATTCAGAATAATAATTCAATTAATTTTTTAAATAAAATTATAGAGGGTTTGAATTATGTTCTTGATAAGAAATTCAACAAACAAAAAAAAAGGTTTTTAAATAAATAGATATTTACTAAGTGTGAAAGTGATCTTATGTCAACATATTTTTTATTGCTAATTCCAATAAAAAAAATTCAAAAGCACAATTGTGTGTATTGTGCATTTGTTGTAAACCAGAATTACAAAGCAATGAAGATTTTCTACAATTATACATATATAAATATTTTATCCATTTCTTTCATACCTTTTGTAGTTTTTGATTTAATGTTTGATTAAAAAAATCAAAAATTATTGCTGAAACTTTTGTAAAAATTTCCGGCTTTCCTTGAAATATAAATTAACATTGTTATGATTAATTTTTATCAGTAAAACATTATGAACTTTTAAAACACCTAGGAAATAATTATGTAATAGTGGATTCTATCAATGCCTAATATAAATTATAAACACCGAATAAACTCTATCAACTAAACCATTTCATCCTCCGCTTTCCCATAAGTGTTCCGAGGTAGATGTGGATTGCACCTGTGCGCGTGTTCTAAATCTATTTATGACACTTACGCTAGAAATGAAGTTTTTCTCCCATCTATCGATGACAACCGAACAGAGTGCTTTTTTGCTCGTTGGTCATTTGATTTATTACGCCTTCTCCTCAGATGGAGCAGATGCGCGTATTTGTGTCTAAGCTCAATAAGAAAACATTGTGAAAAATCAACTTCATTTGTGTATATTGCCTGAAGCGGAGTGACATATTTATATTGTGATAACCGGATGTATGCATTTTTCTAGAGTAGTTGTGAGTACAAGAACAATGAGATGTGAAGAATGAGATGACATTTTAGAAATTTAAGAATTTACTCTCGGTAGATAGATACTGTTGATTAAAATCTTAGAAAAATATATCTTTCTAATAAAGTTGTGGAGTATTGTTGTGTGTGGTTACGAAGTGTTTAAGATTCATTATGTTAATAAAACTGCACTAGAAAACTTACTAATATTTACTAAGTGTTATAGTGCAGTTTTATTAACATAATAATAAAGTTTTGTTGTGACTTTTCTTTATTCCATCAATTTTATATATTATAATTAATTTTGTTGTCACATTGTCATTTCAACAATAATTATTTATCAATGTTTTCATTTTAAAAGCCGGGTTCCTAGTACAACTCGGTGATTTAGTGAGTTCAAGAATTATAAGAACTTAAAAATTAAAAAGTGAGAGTATAGTTTAGAATACTTAGACAAGCAAATATGCACATTTCGCTTTATTTGTTTGTATCATTTTTAGAAGATTTCTATAAACAATTATATTAAGAATAATTAAATCGATTATTTCATCAGTATTGATATTACTATCTAGTCAGCTAGCAGTAAATCAGTTCATCATTTTAGACTTTAGCTTATTTAATCTTCGTTGACATCTGATACCACGCATTTTCTATGATTCATTCTACACTTTGTAGCTCATTAAGCTTTGCAATGGTAACACATCCCTATCACTTAAGTAATTCAACGCTTTTGCATTCATCTTACTTTCATTGCTTATTTTACGTACCTAGCATTAATAAGCAAAGGGCTGAAAAGAGACGCTGCGTAATAACTCAAGAGGTTGGCTTAGATAAAATACAAGTAAAATTATGATAAAACTTGACCAAAGAACTAAAAACAAATAAACTATGTAAATCATTTAGATAAACGTCATACAACGTATACTTGCCTGGTATTATGTATTTTTTACAAATGTTTAGAGAGTTTTAAGAATTTTTATGGTGATTAGATATCATAAACAAGTGTTTTATCAAACGTAACTTTAATTAAGTTTGAACATAAATGTAAAGTCAAGGAATATTTTCAAAACAATATCAAAGTATGAACAGATTAGAATAAAAGCAATAAAAGCAATAAAATTGTATGGCTATAAAAATTTTAATCATTGCGTAATCTTTATATCGGCATTTTTCATTACCCGTTGAAATTTTATGGCTTTGAGTTTAGAATGATTATAAATTCGGGTAAACTTATATTGTAAAAGTATTGAACTTGGTGAAGAAAATTGCGAATTTATGTGAGAATGGTAAATTTATTTGTAACATCTTTAAGTTTTTTAAGAATTATTAAAATTTATGAAACAATTTATCTATCAGTAAACATAAAAATAAACAACGCGTTATACAACATTAAACAAATTTAAGAAGTGTAATTAGAAAAATTCAATCTTGTTAGTATAATAAATTTAATTTCTTCATCTAGAGAAGTAAGTAACATGCATGTAAAGTTTCTTTCTTATTAAGATGGATATATTTTAAACAAATTATAAAAATTAAATTATATTTGAATCGTCTCGGTAACACAGTTGGTAGCACACCGGCTTGCGAGCTAGTAAGTCGCCGATTCGATTGGGGTAGTTTAAAACCAAGCTGAGGGTATGCGTCCTGCCGAACAGTAGTGGGAGATCAAGTACGGCGTCGGTCTATGACTGAAAACGTGGTTGCAGTACGCTCACATACATCACGACGCTCTATAGCTGAAAATTGGGTACAAAAGGGTTGAGATTGATGATGATAATTTATTTAGAAGGGAAACGTGTGCGAAAAGCGCACCCAACTCGAAGACATGACCCTGAGATTAAGAGTCTCATGCTCTACCGACTTTTCAGAATGCTACGTATTTTTAATAGAAAGTCTTTTTGTCTTATTCTAGACTAGAGAGAGTAACAAACTGAAACAATAATATAAATAAATATCTTAACATGAAAGTGCTTATTCAAACTGTATATAAGGTGAATTGTTTAGAAATTGGTAGTATTATATACATCTATCATTCAAATATAGAGTACTTTCTTTGAGGGTGGTTACGAAGTGTTTAAAATTGACTTGTTATAACGTTTCTAGCATGTTGCCTTCTTCAGTATTATACAAAAAAGCAAGAAGGCAATGAAGAGGTAAATTTTAGTAAGTGTTTTAGTAAAATTTTATTAACGTAGACTTTTATACAACAAATACCTAAAATTTCTATATTTTATTTCTAATTAAAATTAACAGTAACATCATAAATTTCTTAATGAAGAAATCCTTTTCTTTTCCATACATATCTGTGTTGTTTTTCTGTGAGATATTGCTGTTTTTGGCATCATGGCTCAACGTGAGAACTTCATTAATCATTTAAGTGCAATTCATCATTTTTGCTATTTTTAATATGGTTTAATAGTCGAATAATTTCTTCTAATTCTGGACTGCAAGACAACGCTTCGTGTTTTATTACGTGCGCTCTTCTACCTTTACTTTAGTGATGCTAAAGTGTTTCAAGAAAAGAAACCCGCGTGCTAGTAAAAAAAAGTCGAGGAAATTGAAAGAACTTTACCATGCATGTCCTGCATACAATCCATTGGACAGATTGGATTTAAGAAAGAAGAGTTGAAGGTTAAGCACGCGGAAAACGTGCTGGAATTCTCATATAGGAATTGAACCGAAATGCTTGAAATTTCAATATGCTAGATTGAATTAAACTGAACACAAATGAGAGTTGTATGAAGCAAAATAAATCAACAATACAAATCGATGAAATGGTAAAATATAAAATAGTATTAAAACCAAAAATTATTGTTTTGACACATTTAGTTCTGAATAATTTAAATGACTCCAAATCTATTGAGAATTACAAATATAGTTTGTACCTATAAAAACGCATATAATACACATACAAGTATTTTTTCTCAATATTATTAATTAAATAAGTAGTAATAGTCCTTGAATATGAGACTAATGGTTCTTGATTTTATGTGTACAAATTGGGTAAACTCTTTTTGCATTAACAAACGCAGAAATACCTTTAAACAAATAATTGAATTAATCACCAGAAAAAAAAAACAGTTATTGCATTTTAAGTTTTGTCATAGAGAAAAAAGTAATGAACTTATTTTAATTAATATACCAAATAATTTACATAACTTTACTTACTTACTACTTAATTTTATTTCATTGTAAAATTTAATATAAATACTTCATCTAATGTTGTTTTGTATTACTCTGAAGACATCTAATACTTTCATTCGATTTCTTTTAGAAAATGAGAAAAGACTTCAATTACTTGAAAGTGTATTATTATACTGCTAAAACATAAAGTAATGGATCATGCTTGATAAAATATTTATTTCATCTATGCACTGCCAATCTCATTATTCGCCATATCCAGACAAGTTTTTATAGCGTGCTGTCAATTGAATAAATTTCGGCGCCTCGAACAATACAGTATACAAAGCAGACAAAACATGCAATTACCTAAAAGTTAGAATTATACTGACTGATGATGATACTCATGATATTTATTGATGTATTTAGTGAGCGTTTTGTGATTTATCAGTGGGTATAAAGTTATAAGTAGAAAACATAAATAAAATGACACACGGCAAAATAATAAATTTCAGTAATACTTTGACACAATATCATTATTATTTTCTTTATTGTACTTAGGTTTGCTGCCGTTCGCCTTTGTCGTACACTCGGTTCTTTAAAGTGTTTAACTGAATTTGTAAAATTCGAATTGTTTTATTGTCTGTTTGACTAGCATCAAATTAATTATAACTGTATTTAAAAAATGACAACTAACACATATATCTAAATTGGTTATGTTTTTTATAATATTGTGTAAAAATAATAGGGTAGGATTGCTACCTAAGTATTAAAATGAAAATACTTTAAATGGATGTGAGTTACATTGATTTAGAACAATGTTTAATAGAGGAAAAATTCATATTTTTGTTAGTTATATAAAAATATATTAATAACACAATTTGTGTCTTACGACTAGAAAATAAATTTGAACAAACCTTTTGCCATTTTGTTAAATTTTATTTCGTTTCTTCATTCAGCAATATACGTTGTGTCAATGAACCTATCAGAATTATCCAATTATTCAAAAATGAGTAAAAATCAAGTTTCAATTTTGCGACTAAAAAATTTTTATCTCCAAAACTAAATGCGCCAAGAAAATTGGAATACTAATGTCAAATTGGGCAACTCATACTTAATCGAGTGAATATACTTTTATTTCATTCCAAATTTCTATTTGTTTGGAATATGTGTTCATATTCGACGCTGCTGCACTTTTTCACAAAAATTCACTTTGAGAACTTATAACTTTGGAACTGTTAAAGATAATTCACAAATTGTTATTGAAGACAGCTAAATGATCTAACAATAATTACAGAAATTATGAGACAATATATCAAAACTAAAAACACTAAAATCGAAATTAAAAAGAAAACGATTGACAATTTAAAAAAGAATTCTTAAAAAAATATGATTGATCAAATGGCGTTAATGTCATATTAATCGGAAATTTGCTGTTCCACAGTGTTATCCAAGTGAAGTCAAATTTCAATCAAAATTAAGCTTTGTATATTAAGCACCCTATTTATATATTGTCTTTCCAAACTCATTGCAATAATGTTGAAACGTATTTTATAAAAATCAACACGTTTAATTTAATTTTTGTTTATTTCTTTCTACCCTCAACTACTCCACATTCAAATTAAGCAAATTTATAACGCAGCACGCTCAAATATATAATATTATAATATGTAGGTTTTATGCATATTGTAATCAATGCTAATTATATCAGCTTTCAATTACAATTGCACGCGAAATAATTTGGTGGTAAAACTTGCATTAGCGATAAATATTAAATCATTTATACATTCAAATACTCTTTAAACATTTCCAGTGTTTACAATGTTTTAATATTTAAAACCCATTCAATTAATACACATATGATGGTTGGTTACATCAAACATTGGCGTTTTTTTTATGGATGGATTGTGGTGTGTGGTGGCGGCGACAGCGGCGGCGCGCTTATCACGTCGATGGGGTGGTAGTTGTATGGTGGCAGTGGCAGTGTTCGCATCGCCTTCGGGTCGAGCAGAGGTTGATGATGATACTGTTGTTGTGAACGTGGTTTGCGCGCAAAAGTGAAATAAATAGTTTAACAAGTTAGAATATTGCATAACATTCCTAAGAGCTTATAATAATAACCCATTGGAAATTAATTATATCTTTTAAACTTGAGAAAAGTGATTTTCATAGTTAGCTAATTAAATTTTAAATCAAAATATTTAAATATTTAATTAGATTTCAAAAATATTACAGATATACTATAGCAATAAAATTAAGTGTAGTCATTGTTAAATTACTTAAATAAAACTTTGCAAACCACTTTAATAGCAAATTATGTTCTGCAATTTAAAATGTTTTGGCATTCTCTCACCAACTGTTTTCATACCAAACTACTCTAACTGGTAAGTAAGATAGCTTCAAGTGCGTACTTACAGATTTGGTGCATTTACATGCAATTCCGTACTCTTTTCTGCATAAAAACTCTTAAACTCCCTCTTTTTTTCTATTTAATCCCTACATTTTCTTCTTCCGCAAGTAGTTCAAGAGGTCTTCTTATTTTCTTGCGTTTGCTTCTCTCTGCTTTCTTCGCTCACCGCACCATAAAGCAGTGTTTCGTGCGTAATGTGTCGTCGTTTTATTTGTGCTTGCATTTGTTTTTATTTTGCAACTCATTTTCTTAACGGCAGCCATTGTGGTAAAATGCAAATGGGAGTTTTTATGCATTGCATTAAACATTAGGCGGACGGTAAATAGGAAGCTCTTAGAGCAAAGTAAGCAAAATATTTTCCATTAAGAAAATTAGATAGATGTGCAGGGAAGTTGGTAGAAATGTATAAAAAACTTATAGAAATGCTTATTGATGATAAGTATGATGTAAAAATTTGTCAAATGACAAACAGTCAATAGGTGAAAAGCCGAAACCTACCGCACAGTAGACAAAAATGTTTATAACTTATATAAAATGTGGTTTTTTTTTTAAGAATCAAAGAAATGTACAGCTTTGTTGCTGGTATGATTTTGGTTTATTTAGTAACAAAAACTGCCATGGATAAGAGTGAGAAATAAAACCGGAAGTAGTTGTGTTGGCTGGGTGGGAGCGTCAAGGATAATGTTTGTCACTAAACAAAAATATTACATTATGTTGATATAATTTTCTAAATATTTATCTGTAAATATGTATGTTTCTGTTGGTCATTGGAAAAGTTAAGGTGGAGTAGGGTGGTGTAGTCGGTTATCTTCTTTGTTTGGTATGATTATTTTGAAGATTAGGTGATAAGTCGTAGATGACCAACGCCGCTTACTCTAATTTATTATTTTCATAACCTAAGAGACGTGAAACATTACAATATCATACTGAAGATACTGAAAAAGACTACAACCCAAAAGCGTTATATAAACGAAATATTGGTTCCAAACTTTATTTCTTTGGCTTGAGAAAATTACAATAAAAGTTTTAGTTAAAAGAAAGAAGCATTTTTTAATGAAATATGAATTTCCATAAACATATTCACATTTAAACAACACATTCAATTAATGAAACAATAACACTGTGGAACAGCAAATTTCCGATTAAGATGGCATTAACTGCATTCTGTCAATCACAATTTTCTAAGAAAGTGGGTTTTTCAAAATTTTTCCTGCACGCAACGATTTTTTTTAATTTTGATTTTAGTGTTTTGCCGAATTTTGGTTGCAATTTGATATATTGTCCCATAACTTTCGTAATT